>JADGIP010000371.1:0-20046 GCA_016618355.2 Astraeus odoratus | reverse complement strand
GTATATCCTAAAGCACATATGCTAACAGTAACTGTGAAAGAAAAATGCAGGAAAAGTAGCATCCATTACAAGCAACAACCTAGGACCACACCCAAGACTCTACTAGTGAGATGGTAAGAGCAAAGGAATAGGACTTGCACCTATAGTTCTTAGAGTGAAAACCCAAAGAGAACTTGAATGAGGACTCTGGGTTCTGCATTCAGGTTTATATACTACTACAGGTGTTTGTACATATTGTGCTAAGGCTATGCTGGGAATGTTCTGGAAGGAACATGAGGCTTCTACTGCAGATGAGTCATAGTGACATCAGATGATGTCATGGGCTAGGCCCAGAAGCTAGACTGCACTGCCTGCTACAAGTCATGTGACTGTGCTAGGTGTATCCTAAAGTGTGCATGCTAATAGTAATTATGAAAGAAAACACAGGAAAAAGTAGCAAAAAAGTAGCATCTGTTACATGGATAGCATATGCCTCCCTGATAGGATCTGCTACAGTCTCCTCCTTCTGTCTGAAGTCATCTGAGCCTGGCACTCATTTCCCTCTCCCCTTTCCTGTGACCAAGTTCTCTCCTCCATGGCTTGGTTCACACTATGGATGAACTTTGCTCTCCTATGACAGAGTTAACCTCTCAATGAAGTCTGTCCCATAACAAGTCAACCCTCATGTCCTTCTTGTTCCCTCTCAAGCTAGGGCTTGATCCCCCCTCCTCTCATTGGTTGTCAGACCTCTTAAATACAAGGGTAAGGCCTGTGCAATGGGGAAACACATAAGCTTAACCTGACAGCTTCACCTCTGCATCTCTGCAACTCAAAGGGTCCCTGTACACCCTTCCCTTGGTTCCTTTCTCTCTGACCTTCAGAGTTGGTCAAAACTTGACAAGCACAGCATGATGTGGTGGACACAATTGCCACTGGGAATTCATGTTTATATTATAGATATATCATGATTTTCTGTACACAAATATTGTAAGTTATGGTTTTACTTTAAAGCAGTTTTGCCACTTTGTTCCATGGACCATCTTGCTTAAATCCAACTCTGGACATATACCTTTAGGAATGACCACAATAGTATGCATTGTGTAAAATGGTTTCTGCAAAGCAGGTGGTACCCACAACAGCAACTCATTGTTAGGTCCTGCAAGCCAACCATCATCATGCAATATTATTGGGTCTCCAGAGCACCACCCATTGTTTGATATTTCTTGTAGAAGCTGGTGGGCATCATACAATGCATGACACCTTTGAAAAGGAAACTTGACAGAATATACTGGATGAGCCATGTGAAGACCATCAATCAATGGAGGGAATTTGCATTCACTGTCAAATGCTATGGTGCTATTAGACTTTAAGTAGCATTGACATCAATAGCTTACCAGCACAATTTCTAGATGAGATTTCTCCCAAATGCTTGGTATAACTAATATTTACCCCACAATTGACATATTTGCACTCTTGTGCAGTCCTATTATCTGCTGAGATGATCCTTGTTCCATCAAGGGAGAATGCAGCTGGTGTGACCCCATAAGTGTGCTTTTCCAATTGGCTGTTAATGTGTGCACCCATCTTACCATCCCACACTCTCATAGTCTTGTCATAAGAGCCTGAGATGTTCCTTGTTCCATCAGGGGAGAATGAAACTGATGTGACCCAACTGCCATGCCCTTCTAATGAGCTGCCAATCTGCACACCCCTCTCAGCATCCCACACTCTCACAGTCTTGTCATAAGAGCCTGAGATGATCCTTATTCCATCAGGGGAGAATGCAACTGATGTGACCCCATGAGTGTGCCCTTTCAATGGACTGCCAATCTGTACACCCCTCTTAGCATCCCACATTCTCATAGTACTGTCATAGGAGCCTGAAATGATCCTTGTTCCATCAGGGGAGAATGCAACTGATGTGACCCAACTGCCATGCCCTTTCAATGGGCTGCCAATTTGTACACCTCTCTCAGCATCCCACACTCTCACAGTCTTGTCAGAAGAGCCTGAGATGATCCTTATTCCATCAGGGGAGAATGCAACTGATGTCACCCAACTAGCATGTCCTTCCAATGTGCTGCCAATCTGTACACCTCTCTCAGCATCCCACACTCTCACAGTCTTGTCAGAAGAGCCTGAAATGATTCTTGCTCCATCAGAGGAGAATGCAACTGATGTGACCCTATGAGTGTGCCCTTTCAGTGGGTTGCCAATCTGCACACCCCTCTCAGCATCCCATACTCTCATAGTGTTGTCATAAGAGCCTGAGATGACCCTTCTGCCATCAGGAGAGAATGCAACTGATGTGACACAATTAGTGTGCCCCTCAAATGGCTTGTCAATTTGCACACCCCTCTCAGCATCCCACATTCTCACAGTCTTGTCAGAAGAGCCTGAGATGATCCTTCTGCCATCAGGGGAGAATGCAACTGATGTGACCAGATGAGTATGACCTTGCAATGGGCTGTCAAGCTGCACACCCCTCTCAGCATCCCACACTCTCACAGTCTTGTCATAAGAACCTGAGATGATCCTTGTTCCATCAGGGGAGAATGTAACTGATGTAACCCAGCTAGCATGCCCTTCCAATGGGCTGCTAATCTGCATACCTCTCTCAGCATCCCACAGCCTCACAGTCCTATCATAAGAGCCTGAGATGATCCTTGTTCCATCAGGGGAGAATGCAACTGATGTGACCCCATCAGTGTGCCCTTCCAATGGACTGCCAATCTGCACACCCCTCTCAACATCCCACATTCTCACAGTGCTGTCATGAGAGCCTGAAATAATCCCTGTGCCAGCTGGAGAGAATGCAACTGATGTAACCTCTTCAGTGTGTCCTTCCAATGGGCAGCCAATCTGTGTACCCCTTCCAGCATCCCATACTCTCACAGTCTTGTCAGAAGAGCCTGAGATGATCCTTGTTCCATCAGGGGAGAATGCAATTGATGTGACCCCATCAATGTGCCCTTCCAATGGGCCACCAATCTGTACTCCTCTCTCAACATCCCACACTCTCACAGTCTTGTCAGAAGAGCCTGAGATGATCCTTGTTCCATCAGGGGAGAATGCAACTGATGTGACCCAACTGCCATGCCCCTTCAATGGGCTGCCAATCTGTACACCTCTCTCAGCATCCCACACTCTCACAATCTTGTCATAAGAGCCTGAGATGATCCTTGTTCCATCAGGGGAGAATGCAATTGATGTGACCAAATTAATGTGTCCTTCCAATGGGTTGCCAATCTGTATACCTCTTTCAGCATCCCACATTCTCACAGCCTTATCATAAGAGCCTGAGATGATCCTTGTGCCATCAGCAGAGAATGCAACTGATGTGACTGCACTCATGTGTCCTTTCAATTCAACCTCAACAGGTGGCCATTCTTTCATGTGTCCAACAGCTACCTTAACCATATTGCAGAACTTGGGGATAAGTATTCTTGATAACAGGGAATTTGATGCAGTCATTGGCAATGCAGAAATGTACAAGTGTGGAGTGCTCTTTGTGATCACATTGGCAAATGTTCTTATGAACTTCACCCCATCCCTTGCCAATGCTGCAGTATCATCAAATATCTTTTGGCCCTGCTACAGATATGGTTATTTCAATTAGGATCATGACAAATCAAATAACTCACCTCTAACCATCTTGCAATAGTTATCAGATCAGTGGCTACACTGCCAAATGTATTGAGGAGACCAAGTACTTCCAACCAGAAGAGAACTCTTTCACTTGCAAGAATGCCCCTCACTTGCATTGCAAGATCAGGACAGAAATAAGTGTTTTGCACATGTTTGGCCCAGAATTGACATGAATATGATAGATGAGGAGGAATGTTGGTCTTGATTCTCTCTTCCAGATCAAACACCTGAGAGTTACACAAGTAGGAACTCTCCAACTTGCAGATGTTGAAACGAAGTTCATTCCGAAGAATATGCAGTGATACCCAAGCTAGGTTGCCATGCATGTTGCCTCCACCCACAAAATAGTCTCCACTTCGGCATGGATCTGTGAGGAAATCATAGAAGGATGCATGCAGTGGACGAACAAGCCTTGGTGTAGACTTGTTGACAACACCACTCAACAATGAACCCATGAACCCCAAAATGATGTCTACTTTGTAGTGATCCTTCTTTTCCGGGAATGCACTGCGCATGGCATTCAATGCCTGCATGGAAAGAGGTTCGTACACAGAAAGCACCTGCTGCATCACAGAGCGGAACCGCTCAAGCGCAGTTCGTCTTTTCCCTATCGCACTCTCCAGAATTGCATGATACATGCTATCCAGTAGTCTTCCACTCTCTGATCCACGGTCCATTAGATCATCGAACCGCTCCCTGGGAGTTTCGCCAGCCATGCTCAGCGTAATAAACTCGCACGCAAGACGAGCCCACTCAAATAGCCCATCAGACTTGTTCACAATCTGATCGATTTCAGTGTCACCGATTTCTCCAACAGGTCGAAGCTCCTTTGAAACATAGAGGCGGATATCATGGTCCGTTGCCACATCATCCAAGGAAGTCGCCCTCACATGAGGAGCATTCGCCAGCGCTTGCTCGATGTCCGGCAATGGTCGTGATGTTAAAAGAATGCGAAAGTTAGGAGGAAGTGATGCAACATTCGATCTCAAAATCGACAAGAGATGCTTCCGGGACAGTGGCGATCCGCTTTCGTCCAGAGCATCGATGACTATAACCATCTTCCCAATCAGCGCATCAGAAACTTTAGTAACAGGCTCTAGAATAAGATCTTCCCATTGTTGGACGGCGTCCATCGTAGTCTTCAGTGAATCATCAGCTGCGATGGCAGCGGCCACCGCTTGTCGCAACAGAGGATCATGAATGGCCATATCGTGAGCGATGGTTGTAAACAACTTCTGTTCCAGTCGTTCCACTTGTCTATCACGGGCAAAGCAAAAACAGGATCCAAGCCTTCCGACATTCCTGAACCACATGGCAATCGTGTGGACGATGGCTGACTTGCCCTTGCCAGCTTGACCATGAAGCCAGAATATCCGTGGTGCATTTTCATCAAGGTCGTCGATCCAGCTCATGATATCCGCTAAAATCTGTGTCCTGGTACCCTCGAGACATATCTTCGTCTTTATCAGACCTACACCAGCTGCGCACGCCATGCCATCAATCCTAAAATCTTCCGAGAGACGCGACACAGTGCAGTGAGTAGACTGGAGTGCGCGATCTCGGTATCGTTGCATCAATGCACCTATACGTTGATTGAATTCGTCGATATCAGACTGCGTATACAGCAAAAAGTGCTTTCCGAGCCGCGTGGCTGAGATGGCGTGTAATGAGAAAAAGATTGCAAGTAAACGAGGCCCAACATACCAATTTTCCTTCTAGCTGAATATTTGGTCACAAATTCCGCGCAATTATTCACCACTTGACCCAGCTGCACTAAAATACACGCCTTCGAATCGGTATCGACATACTTGAGAGTGTCCTTCGACATAAGGAACTCGAAGACTTCCTGGATTTTCGGGAGCAAGCCAGATACCGCCTCGTCCCGGCTATCTTGGTCGATAATTATCTAGGCAATACAAGTGAGAGAGAAGCTTTTGGAAGGTGTTAAACATACCTGAGCAGCTTTGGTCAATAACCCAACCGCGACCTGAGCGATGGGGTTCAACTGCACATTCGTCGGTATGAGAGTCATCCCTTGGAACACCATAACAATACTCACCTTTGCAAGAGGACCACCGATGGTATCGACCATGGTTTTGAAATCCTTGAGTACTTGAATACAACTTGAATCCATCCGGTTCATGTTATCGAAGGCCCCTTTGGCCCTGGTGAAATTATCGTCAGCAGTTCGCAGTACTTTACCATGGGACATACTCATTGAGCTTCCGCTGGGCATCGTCCGGATCTGCATAAATACCAGAACCCAATATGCCTGCGACCCTGCAGGTCGATCGTGGACTCTGAAGTATGCGGGCGCTACATGAGCAACTGGTAAAGATAGTGAATGCCTACATACCGCTGCCATAATGTCAGAGGATGCTTGTCGAACGCGTAACCCCTCGTCTTCCCTCGACCACACTTGTTCCGCTCTATTGAATGCACTTGGAGTTGCACTTGTACCGACAGGCGCGTCGGCAAGGTGCTTATCAATATTTCGTGCTGACCGTCCAAACTTGAATTTCCTCATAAAGCCTCTTCTCGTGGGGGAACCACCAGGATCCACAACCGATGTGGTTTCACGCACGTTCTCTGGGGGCGACACCTGTGACTAGCATCGAAGCTGTGAATTCAAGCTATCTGGCGGTACATAGCATGGGTGCCTCGGTTGGGGATGAGGCATGCTCGTTTGGACCTTTCCAAAAACGTGAAATCCTGGACTGGACGTTAGGCATTAATAGTTATCGCAGAATAAAATCTTGAGGGAGTTTTGCAACGTGGAAGGTTGGCTGTTGGGTGTAAACTGGCGACGGGCTCTCATCCATCCAGTCCAAGCACTCAAATCGTGCTTTTGTAATCACGATAAAATGTTCGGGCCGCTGTCATACTGAGGCTATGTACATGATAACTCTACATGGATGTACCCCATCGCGTTTGAACTTGGTTCCCTCATTCGTGGTCCTTCGTCGTAGTCAGAGCCAGAATTCTTGTTAGAATTTCTACTCCCACGAATGATGGAACCAGGTTCAAACGCGATAGGGATACATCACGTAGACTACCGCTATTCAACTACTGCATAATGGCATATACATAAATAGCTAGACCTAGAAGAACACATCATATCATATTATCAGAGTACAGCCTTGTGAGTTTGATATCGGCCCGACACATATTCTGACAATTCTAACACCACTTCTAAAACTTCAAGTTGATGCCCAACCTGAGTCGAACCCTGCTGTCTACATATTTATCTGCAAGGTATCAATGCTTATCTGCCATGTTTCGCAGACCATGGAAGATACCCCTTTATTCGAAGAAACGACATATATACTGGGAATATATAACCTATGAACCATCCTGTGGGATAGACCAAGCGTTCTGTCAAAGGAGCAACTACTAGCCTAATGTATGACTGTCCAACTCCTCAACGCGCACCTAACCAGGTCATCGCTGCCCTCCAGACTACTAAGGGTATCGGGAGCATGAAACCAGCTGGAGGTTCCTTTGATCGAATGTTGCGCTCCGCCGCTGCCCGTGCACTTTCTACCTCTCTTCTAGCCTTGGCTAGCTCCTCTTGTAGTTCTGCGTTTCTCTTGCGTTCAGCAGCTTCTCGCTCTGTAGCCTCCGCAGCAAGACGTGCGCGTGTTGCTTCCGCGTCTGCGATCTGCTTTTGCAGCCGGGTGAGTTGCTCCTCTGCTTCTTTCTTCCGCTGGTTTTCTACCAAAATGCGCGCTTTTTCCTGAGCTTCGAACTCGCGCGCATGGGCTTCCTCTTTGGCACGTCTAGCTTCTGCTGCCTCACGTTGCTGAATGGCCAGTTTCTCTTCCATGCCCCGCCGCACCTTTTCCACTTCTTCTTCAAGCTGCTTTCGCTGGGCTTCCTCGCGCTCAACCGCCTTTCTGCGTTCTTCTGCGATTCGTGCCTCCGCTTCCTCCAGTGCGCGGCGTGCTCCTGCCTTTTCGGACTCCAGTCGAGCTTGTTCGGACCTGAGAACTTCGTCTTTCATCTTTCGTTCCCGAAGGAGCTCCTCCTCGAGTTTTCTCTTCTGTGCCTCCTGCTCACGCAGCTTAGCCAGCTGCTCTTCTTCTTGTCGGATGCGAGCTTCTTCTGCTTGCCTACGTGCAGCGAGCTCTTTCTCCTTCTGCGATCGTTCCTCTTGCAATGCGCGTAGTGCACGTTCCGTCTCCTCTGCGATCTGTCGCTCACGCTCCTCTCTTTCTCGTTGGACAGCCAGCATTTCTTGCTTGACTTGTTGAGCGAGGGCTTCATCCTCGGCTTTCTTAGTTGCAGCGACCTCACGCTCCTTCCGAGCCTGCTCTTCCGCGATCCGTTTCATTTCCTCTTGGGCTTTGGCGATCTCTTCTTGTAGGCGAGCTTTCTCGCGTTCGTCTCGCTCAAGCCTAACACGCTCCTGCTCCTCGTTGATCTTAGCTTGCTTCTGGAGTTCTTCTGCAAGCGCTGCGGCTCTTTCCTGCTCGGCTCTGATCTTCTGCGCCTGCTCTTCTTCGGCTCTCCTTTTCTCTTCTTCCGCTTTCGCCATCTCTGCCTGAAGTGCACGTATGTGCTCGCGATGCAGAGTCTCGGCACGCTCCCTTGCTAGCCGTTCTTCTTCTAGTAGACGAGTCTTCTTCTCGTCCTCTTCTTTGTGAGCAGCCAGTATCTCTGTCTCTCTCCTGGTGTGCTCGCGCCGCGTAGCCTTCATTTCCTCCTGTGCCTCGACGATCCTCCCCTCTAGACTTTGCATATTTTCGATGTGCGCGCGGTTCTCCCTCTCCATTTCCGCAATCCTCGCTTCGAGTCTCGCTCTCTCAGCATTGAACGCTTGTTCCATGCGTTCTGCATCGCGCTTGATGCGCTCCATTTCCTCCCGCCTCTTGTCGACTTCTTCCTGGAGCTCTTGGCGCGTCTCCTCGTCCTTTGCACGCATAGCAGCCTCCATTTCTGTACGTAGCTTCTTTAGCTCCTCGTCATGCCGGTCAGCTTGCTCCTTGAGTGCACGGGCAAGTTCTGCGCCAGCAGCAGTTTGCGCAAGATCCTTACGCTCATTCACGATTTCGTGCTGGATTGCAAGCGTGGCCGCCTGGCTGTTGATCAAGTGACGGAGAATAGTGTGTGCGGAGGCTTGTGTACCGTTATGGCGCTGCAAACGGGCACCCTTCTCAAGGACGGGCTTGAAGAACTTCTCGTTGGTGGCAAGCTCTCTCTCTCTAGCCTCGCCGATCTTGGGGTCGACGTTACCCCACATGTTTGTGACGATGAGGACGTTTCTGAGCGTGTTGTCTCCGCAGAGCTCGCGGAATATGCGGAAGTTGCGTTTGGACGTTCCGCCCATACGGAAGTCCGAGATACGGTGCATGTAAATGATGCCTGCAAGTTTAGCACCTTGCTCGTATCTGGGCGGCTTTAAAGTAAGGTGGGTGTCCCCTGGTAGTGTTGACTTGACTCACGTGTTAGAAAGGTACGCTGCAATGGACGATAGGATGTCTGTGTCGCTTCGAGTCGTATCGTCGAAACCAGGCGTATCGATCAGCGTGATGATCCGCCCGTTCAACATAAATGGCCTTGACGTTCGCACATCTACTGTGCAACTCTCGAGTCCCTTTCCTACGGGAAGGTTGGACCCGCTCGCGCAGTTGATAAACTGGAACACGTCCCGGATCAACGGGTATATCGGAATCTCCTTGGCGGAATACTCACCGTCGACTTTCCGCTTCCGGTAGCGCCCATAACGCTGTATGGACTCAGTCGGGCATGTGATAGTAAAGGCGCCAATCTACTCACGCGATCCTAATTTCCTTTCCTCGGACTGGCATGTCGATGGATTTTCTCTCAGCGCAGTTGCGGGTTAGCGATGGTGGACGACAAATAGATGGGTTGTGTTCAGGATGATGTTCGTGCAAGCACGGCCTGTTTGGCTTGTTTATATCTACCCCCGACCTACTTGCCATGTGCGCCTTTCACATTTGCGCAGGGTCTAGGTCTTTGATCACCGCGACACCTGGTAGCGGGTAGCCTGCATGGTGGCACTGTCTCCAGACAACGCCATTGGGAAACACCGTTGCAACGTTGCCTGATCGGAAGCACCCCTCAATACCGCTGCCTCACCACCTTGGAACATCCAGAGCACAGTTACTGGTCTAGGTGCTTACAAAGGTGACCTAAAATAGTACGTTTCGCTACTCCAGTGGTCCATTATACATTCTACACCCCATATTACATAGTCGAATTCCATTGCATCCCATCACTTACATTGTAGGAGAAACGTGGTCTTGTGCACGCACGATAGTGCAAAGCATTCATTCACCACGTGCGTTTCATTTTATTTTTGGCAGTGTATCGGAAAGCTCCAAGGTCCTCTTACTGATACCGAACGACGTTTCGTGTTGAAACACAGGCTACGGACGAGCGCCGCTACGCCCTTGCTAGCGGTCGCGAGGTGATGCTGCCCCGTATGATACATGCGCGTCGCAGCATCATTTACGCATTGCATGCTGTGGGCGAGCGTTGTTAAGTAGGGGGTGCGTAAACCATAACCCAGAAAGGTCAGGAAGATTCGCATATGTATGGTGTATAGTGATTACCCACCCGCTGTTCGGGTCGGTCGGGGCTGTGGTTGTGTGGAGCTCCTGATTCATTTAACCATGACCAAAGTTGTCCATCATGTAAGAGAGGGGAACGAAATTCGCAACTACTTCTCATCCTTCTCCCTTTGAAAACTTCGACGAAATATTCGCTTCCCTTTGTTCTCTATAGCTTTCTTGATCTAAATACTCTCACCGCTTTTCTTGGTAACGCCTAGAGTTCCTTGTTATGCCGCAAACTGAACAGCAGTAACTTTACGATTTGGCTCCCTCAATGGACTTGCTACTCATCTTTGTCACCGATCCTTTGACTCCTGCCATGCCATCTTGGAGACAAACGTGTCCTTGTACACGAAACACCCCTCTTCATACGATCTCAATTCCCATTTATCCCACTGACGCTGTTGGCAAGCAAATAGCCATTTCATTAGCTATGACCACAACACTTTTATGTGGATGCGCAAATAGAAATTTGACTCCAGATAAACTTGTTGGTAGCACCCGATAGAATACTCAACCACTTATCAGCACACTCTTGGATTCGGGATATTCGACGAAGATGCTCTTGTGTCCTAAAATACGACAATTAGATGACTGGATATATGGCTTCGATACGCCTGAGAAAGTACGTGCGCTAGGCCCGTCCTGGCGTTCTGGGAGATCGGAAGTGCACCTCCGGAAGCTCTACATCAGACTTCGTTATACCCTTCTAGTGCATATGCTCAAAGAGTCCACCTTCTCAAACTACTCGTCTTACAACGATCCTGACTCGTAGCTCTCCGTCTTCCGCCTCGCTAAATGTGCAGCTTTCGGCAACAGGTATGGCATACTACATGCTATGATATCCCATCCTTCCGCTGCATCCGGGAGTACATCTTGATCTGACTACCAATCCGCCCAGGATCACGATGGAGCGATGTCGTGCCAGATGGCCATCCAGGCGAACCCTCCATAAGAGGTCGTTAGATAGATTATGTCTGCATGGCGGTTCTAAGTCGTCAGAATATAACACTCATAGAATAACTCCGTAATCGCAGAGATTGCAAGAAGTTTGTCTAAGCGGTATGTCAGCCGCCTCAGGGCCTGTCTTCCCCGCTACATATATTAATTTGACAAATTTTCTCCACGTGGTAATATGTACGAAGACAATGCTCAGAGGTAATAGAGGAATATAGGGAAGTTTTGATTGACTTGCATACCGAGGGGTGGCATACATTTGTATAGCGATACCGGTATTGAAGAACCTCTGTAGAATATATTAGTGCCAGCAGTATCCTACTGGAAACACCGTGCACACGTGTCTATTGGATCCGCCAAAATAGCAGAATTCAACAACACTGAAATAGTACCCAGTGCCACGGTGCCATGTGTGAAGTTGTGCTGGAATTACCCCACAATAGCCCTCTGGATATAAGTAGATTGCAGGAAATTTTGGTGACAACATCCTCTGTGAGCATCAGTGATACATGATCACCCGTGACCGTGTCAGGGTCATTTCGGGGGGTTCAGGTCACCAAACCTAGTGTCGGAAATCGGGATCCATCCAGTCCTGCGCACTCGAATCGCGCTTATGTAATCACGATATAATGTTCAGGCCGCTGTCACACTGAGGCTATGTACATGATATCTGGTAGATAAATAGTGCTACTCTACTTGATGCATCCCCATCGCGTTTGAACCTGGTTCCATCATTCGTGATCCTTCGTCGTCGTCAGAGCAGGAATTCTAACATAATGTCTATGAGATCTACCCACCCGTCGTTCCACATCAGAAACGGAGTTTTGAAGTCCTTCACGCACTTATACAGTGTTTAATAGATGTGATGATCGGCACTAATCTTCACAGAAAACCGGGATATTTGGTCGGGGCGCATGGGCGGTTACCCGAAGACTCCATATCTTAACCAGCGGGAGTATTTAACTCAGTGAAGGAGAATTAAAGTCGACGTGTTTCTCGCCGATTTTCCCTCGCATCAGTTCCCATTACACAACACTCTAGCGCAGGAAAAGCATGTGCCCTTCTACGTCTCTGCTTGGATTCATCCTCCTTGCCTTGTTCATCGTTAATGCGTCTCCTGCTCATCTGGGCATCGAAAGGATGCCCCTTGCTGGAATTCCCCACCAAAGCCACGCAGAAGCTCTGTACAACAATACATTACTAAAGCGTGATGACGTCTTCTATGTGGAGAAAAAAGGTGACTATTACATGGCTCGCGTCGTTACCAGCTCTGCATATACATGTATGTGGGGGAGTCCTTAGCACTAAACAGGAATGCGCTAAACAAGGACTTTGCAGACAGCCTGATTGTTGATACTGGCAGCTCATATACCTGGGTTGGTGCTATGGAAAGCAATCCATACGTGGCGGGCCAAGACAGCATGGAGACTCCACAAATTGTTGTATGTCTTATTTTCAATGGCAAAATGAGTGGTTCTCAATGTTTTGAACCTATTGTAGAATGTTAAATATAATGGTGGCCAAATAAAACTGATCGCGAAGACATGGCGTGACCGCCTCGCGCTTGACGCTTTGACTATCAATGCCCAACAACTTGGTGTACCAACAAGGCTCACTGGCTTTCGAGCAGGGATTGACGGTATCCTGGGTCTTGGGCCCACTGGGTTGACTACCGGAATTACCTCGGATCGTGCTACAATCCCTACAGTTGTCGACAATTTATACAGTGAAGGCACCATCAGTGATCGTGTAGTTGGTGTTTACTTCGTGCCAGTAAATGTGGCGGGTGGTGGATTCCTCACATTTGGTAGGGTTGATGGCATTCCCCTTACCAGTGATGTCAAATATGTACCTGTCACCCAAAGCTCTTTTGTGCGAAAATTCTGGGGTATTGATGCATCCTTTGCATATGACAGCAAACCGATCGGTGGCCCTACGTCTGGTGTTCTTGACACTGGCGGTGCCCTAATTTACTTACCGGGCGGTGTGTATTAGCCATTTTTTTATAAGATCTGGAAAGCTGCTTGCGTTTAATGACATTCGAATAGATGCTTTCACAGCCTACCGATTAGCCATTGGTGCTGCCTTGGACTTCTTCAACCCCAATTCACTGCTCGTCATTACTGAAGACCAATACAATGACCTCCAAACACTGTCGATCGTCATCGGTGACCAATCCTATGACCTCAGTCCCAATGCACAAATCTATCCACGCTCCTCCCCCAATGATCCAACTGTCCTTGCTATTCACAGCATGGATGTTGATTCCAGGATAGGTTTTGTGCTTGGACACCCTTTCTTGTATGTGTTTATTCATGTCCTACAGGCTTTGCGACTTAACTTTATGCAGTCAACGCTACTATGTTGTCTTTAACTCAAGAAACTCTCAAATTGGCTTTGCCAGCCACAAGTACACTTACTCCACTACTAACTAAATAGAAAGTAAATTTACCATAGATGAAAATTCAGATCAAATCATTGATAGAAGTTGCAACCGTGATTACAGTGATAAGTTGCGTGGTACTGTTCAAAACATCATAAACAACACTCCAATTCCAAAAACAACTCATTGAGAATATGAATAGTCCGAAGTCTAAAGCCATGCCAATTGCATAAGCTTTATTCGTCACATATGTGTATACACGCTTATGCAATAAGCAAAATGAGATCTGAAGATTAGAAGTGAAGAAACAAACCCAAGGTAACTTGATGAAAAGGGGATCCAGGAAACTATTCAACGATTTCTGTACACTGGGATTGGTCTTGTCCTAGCAAAAACATATAAGGCCTGAGCCTCTTAGCATGATCACCATGTTATGGCCTTCATTTGTCACCGTTTCAACCTTAAGTCATGAAGTCTTCCAACAAGTTCAAAATCGAATGCCGTCACCAACAGCTTACAGCACGTAATAGTGCTGCTAAAGCCATTGCAATGAACATCAACCACATTGAGGGAGAAGAGTAAGTCCACCATCGATGCACCAGTGCTTGATGTTTCCTTGTTCCGTATTTGGAACTGGCCTCGATTTTCTGCTCAAACGGCTCTACACGCTCTCCTTCACACTTTCCTTCCGCTCTCGCAATGCCCTGTTTAAGTTCTTTGATGCACTCACGGTGCAGGGCCATAGTACGTTTCCTTGCCATTCGCTCCCATTCCTGCAGGTGAGACTGGTGTCGGTCTACTTTGTGAGCAAGCAGTGTGTCCTTTTCTCGGTCAGCGACTCGGAGAGGTTGGCATGTCGTATCCCGTATATTTTGTGCGTCAAGTTCTGGCGTCTGCTCTACGTAGGTGTGTCTTAAGCGTGCAGTCTTCATTGCTTCAATTGCTACTCTTTCCGCATCGAATGACCCTGCCATGCGCCCATCCCTATGTTGTCCATGGGGCTGTGTATAGTCAGTCCAGCATAGAGCCTGAAACACTGATACATACTATTCTCATTTTCCCTCTCTGCTAGATTTGCTAACGAGGAGTTTCAACTGCGGCTGATGCACGCACAAAGCGATGCTAGCGCTACTAGACAGACTATGCTCTGAGGTGGCCAGGTGGCATGCACCAGCACAACCCTCAACCGCACGTTTACGTGTACACGAGGTCTGTCACCTCGTGTTAAATCTTTCTGACAGGAGATGTGGTACTCGCAGCAGTCTCCAGGCTGGTCAGCCCGGTCAAGTGATAGTAATGCTTTACCATCTGTAGTCTCGGAAATGGTCGAGTCCGGGATGCTGCAGCACTGGTAAATATTGGCATTACCAGGAACGCTGACAAGATTTCCCCTCAGGATTGGTTGCTAATCGATCATAACAACGCACTGCAGACCTGACTCAAGAGTCATCGGAACACCATCGTTAGAGTGATACCAGAACCGAAATTATTCTTAATGATTTAAGACTGCATTCCATTAATTCCTACGGTAGCTATCATAACTGTGCGGCCTGATGGCGACTTGAGTCCATCGCTTGAAAGCACCAATGCACACTGGAGCCTTAGGTTCACTGGTATCCTTCCCGGTATATAGTAACATGCTACTAGCGAGAAAAGTACGTACTTATTAACTTATGACCGGTTGTCGTAGACTCTCGAGCTGCCCGTGCTGCTTGTACCATAAGGGCTTTCGTCCTCGTCTCCAGGGACTTTGGTAAAAAGGTCTTGGTGGCGAAATTGACCAAGAAGATGATGTCCTCTGCAAACTTCCTACTCTGCTCCTCTTCCTCTCTGATCATTGCTTGCCGCTCGAGTTCTACAGAAAGATCTGACACCTTCTCGCGCTCCGTCATGATCTTATCTGCATACTCCTCATCTTTTTGTATCTTCTCTGCCTCCATCCTTGATATCTCCTCCCAGTGTTGCAACTCTGCCCGCTCCCTCGCAAGTCGCACCTCTTCCAGAAGGCGGGCCTTACACTCGCTCTCATCTTGCTGAGCGGCAAGGAGCTCGCTTTCACGTCGGGCATGCTCCATTTGCATACTCTCTACCTGCATTCGCGCGTTATTGACCTGGTCTTGCAACTCTTCCAAGGTTTCCAGGTAACGGCGATTCTTGGCCTCCATTTCTGCTATCCTGCTCTCTAGTCTTGCCTTTTCAGCGAGAAAATCCGTTGCCATCCGTTCAAGGTCGCGTTGGATTCGCTCAATTTCCTCACGCTTCCTCTCTACCTCTTCCTGCAGTTGCCTCCGCGCTTCGTCCTTGACGCGCATTGCATCCTCCATCTCTCCACGCAACTTGCATAGCTCTTCGCCATGCCGTTCAGCTTGTTCCCTCAATATGCGAGTCAGCTCAGCCCCGGCTGCAGTTTGGGGAAGATCTTTGTGCTCGTTCACGATTTCGTGCTGAATGGCTAGCGTAGCTTCCGGACCGTGGATCAGGTAACGGAGAATACTATGAGCTGAGGCCTCGGTGTTGTCATGGCGGTGCAGTCGGGCTCCCTTATCCAGGACAGACTTGAATAGCCTTTCATTGGTAGTGAGCTCGTTTTCTCTTTCCTCCCCGACCTTCGGGTCGACATGTCCCCACATGTTAGTTACGATCAGGACGCTCCTAAGAGTGCTTTCTCCACAAAGCTCACGGAATATGCGGAAGTTGCGCTTCGATGTGCCACTCATTCGGACGTCTGAAATGCGGTGCATGTAGATGATGCCAGAAAGCTTGGCGCCTTGTTCGTACCTACAGCGGCGTGTTCCGTCAGGAGGTTCTATGTGTTACCATAATGCCGATAGGTCTCACGTGTTGGAAAGATAGGCAGCAATCGAAGTCAAGACGTCCGTATCACTACGTGTGGTGTCGTCGAACCCAGGGGTGTCTATCAACGTGACAACCTGCCCGTTCAGAAGGAATGGCTTGGATGTCACCACTTCTGTCGTGCAGCTCTGAAGTCCTTTCTCAACTGGAAAGTTGGATCCACTGGCGCGGTTGATAAACTATGGTCACCGTTCATCAATCAGCGACGGGGCACGATGCCCAGAGCGGGACGCACAGTTGTCTTGCCACTTCCAGTGGCTCCCATGACACTGAATGAATCACGTCAGGCAAGTTGGTGTGCACTGCCAAAAGTATGGGTCGACGCACGCAATCCTAATCTCCTTGTCACAAGAAGTCATCCTGATAGCTTCTCCGTCCTAAGTGTAAAAGATAGGTAGGGGGAATAGTGCGGGCTTTGTCGTTGGGCTGGCCTAGTATCTTAGCATTGATTGTCTGTGGAGGCCCGCGGAGCTGCCCCCTAGCGCATTTTATACCCACCCGTAGCATCATGCACGCATTTTGACGATGCCTCTTCCTCGTGACAGCGGATTTTGTCATCCTGAGTATAAACCTGGCAGAGGAGACGCCCGTGGTGTCCACGTGGCCATGCTCCTGGGGTTTTGGTGCTTGTTTGATCGCAGCTATGCCACGATGTTGCCTCACTATATTGTGCGGTCTATTGCGTAGTCTGGATGCAGCCATGAGTTAGCGGACACACTAATTTTAACTGGGACTCGACCATGCAATTGCATGGAAGGCCTTCTTTTAGCAGGTCCAGCCCGCAGAAGAGGCAAGAAGTCCAAGATATGTCAGACAATCTCAGATCGGTACATACAAGAATACCAAAAGCAGATGAAAAAAAGTATCAAGAAGATAATACATAGCGGAGACCATACGACGAGCTGAGTGCAGGCTGGTGCATTGGCGGTATATAACCCGGCAAATGTCTGTATCAGACCTCCTTGACATGGAGCTTCTCCTCGATCTTGCGCAACTCCGTCTGATAGTCGGATGCGAGTCTTGATGCCTGAGTTTGAACTTTTCTCAGCTCCTCTTCCACCTTCTGTCTCTCTTCTGCAAGTTCTTGCCTGGTTTCCTCGTCCCTCGCTTGTTCGGCCTCGGCCATCTCTGCCTTCAATTTCTCGAGGTCCTTCTGGTGTTGAGCGGCGAGTTCAGACAGTTCGCGGTCGAGCTGCTTGAAAGCGCCGGTCTGCGTTATATCTATTCCCTCCGCCAGTTCCCTCTGGATGCGAAGCACGACGGGCTCTCTGTGGATCAACTGCTCGATGATGAGGTGAGCCGATCTCTGCGTGTTGTGATGCCGCATCATCCTGCCACCCTTATCCAGGATCGGCTTGTAGAATATGTCCTTATTAGCGAGTTCCTCCTCACGAGCAAGGGCATCCTCTTCGGGGACGACACCCCACATGTTCGTGACGACCACGACGTTCTCGTACGCTTCTTCTCCACAGAGCTCTTGGAACATTCTCAAATCACGACGAGCGGAACCCTGGACTTTGAGGTCAGAGATCCTCTGCATGTAAATGACACCAACGAGACGGGCGCCTCGTTTGTTCCTGGGAGGGAAAGAGGAATGATAATCAGTGATTGCCAAGCCAAAGAAGCAACACAGCACGGACATTGCGACAAGGTACGCGGAAATGATTCGTAGGACATCGGTATCCGTCAGGTTTGTGTCATCGAAACCGGGAGTATCGAGGAGGACGACCTGCCTCCCGCTTACGCTGAATGGGACAGAGGTCTGCACCTCGTCGGTACAGCTTTCTAGTCCCATGCCGACCCTCAAATCAGACCCGGAAGCTACGTTGATGAACTAGGTGGAGCAGCGGCTGCCATCTGAGTGGAGAAGGAGGGGAATAACGCCATTAAGCAAACGCACCGTGGTCTTGCCACTCCCGGTAGAACCCATGATCCTGATGGGGAAGTGATAAGCATGCCTGTGCGACGAGTGTAAGGAGAATCAATAAGACGTACGCAACGTAGACCGTTTCATTGGTATCATGTATGGGTGATGGTGGAGAAACCTTGCCCTCCTTGGACTCCTTGGACTCCTTTGTCTCGGTGATCCTCTTGGTCTCCTCGTCATGGAAGTGGTCGGCGGAGAAACACGGAAGACGTGAAAAGATGCGTCCAATGCGTTGACCCATGGTAGGGAGCTGAGAGGAGAGGAGGGATGGGACGTGAAACCCAGAAAGCGACGAGTAGATACCAAGACTAAACAGATAGTCGAGGTGACACTACACGTTTTCTCGGCGTTTCTTCACATTGAATCCACGCGCTGGATAGTCCTTGCGTTGTGGGTCTGCTGAGAAGCATGCATCCCATTTCTTCGGCCGGGTCCTATCGGATTCTGCAGGCGTAGTTAGGCGGGCAGTGGAATGCGCAACGTGTGCGCCCCACCGAATGGGAGTTCCTGTACAATGTGGGATTGCGCCGACGCCGTTTTGGAATTGCTGTACAGCGACATGCATGGGTTCCTCCTCTCCCTTCGGAGTGGTTGTTTTTCGACCACGAGGTGTGTTGGTCAGTGGTGGCGAGTCCGGTAGCCGAGAGATAAACATTCCATGGGTATAGCGGCAGTAGAAGCCCCGATAATAATGTTGATACGTCAACACGGACCGACTTCCAGAACTCGATACGTTCTGGTCTGCACCACCGTTATAGACGATTCGATTAGTAGTATCTATGTATACACATTTCCCTGGAACGTTCGACAGCGTTGTGTGGAGGGCAGTGCCATATCTGGTGGACACGACTGATCATGGGTTGGGTTGGGCGTTTTGCAGTGCAATGCGGACGCTATCGATTGGCCTCAGAGTGGACATTGCTGTCCACCCAAATTTCCGAACGGGCTGGGACCCTTGCTTGGAAAATCCGATGACTCGACCGCATGTTTTCGAGGTTCTGGAAGCGTCTCCGAGACGGAGCTGCCTAAATGAGTGCAAATTGTGCTGTCCTTGTAGCCAACTTGAGGCCACTGCGGACGATCGCGGAGAGGGCACGGGGGATGGAAGTAGAGAGGGCACGAGAATAAATAAAAAAAGTGGATAGTCAGGGGATTGAACCCTGGACCTTATACAACTGCTGCGAATGCAAAGCATACGCGCTACCACTGCGCTAACTACCCATGATGACACGTGAGCGTGGGACAATATAGACGAGACGGGAGCTGAGCTGGCCTTATTTGGCCATCGGTTTTGTGCTTTGTCATCGACCCAGTAATCTGATCGCCACGCCCGAAAAAAGTGGTCTGATATTTGAACCGATCCACCGGATATATATAAATAAATAAAAAATCAAACCAAGTGGAACGGGAAATGCTCTGACCGAGCCTGGGCTCGCCTGCCGACTCACTCCGAACCAGTGTTCTCGTCGCGAGAGGCGTTCGCCATGGATCTCATTCTCCACCTTGCCGACGAATACGTCCTCGACAGCGTATGGACCCGCCTCATACCCCTCCACGATCCCCTCTCACAACCGTCGTCGTTCGGCTCGTCGCATTCGCTGTCCTCCAACTTCACCTCTACACCACTAGCACCGCAGTCGGCATGGCCCCGCGATTATTTCTTTCGGCAGATACTATCACTGAGCGTGATAACATTGATTGGCATCCATCTACTATACTTC
>JADGIP010000370.1:0-20144 GCA_016618355.2 Astraeus odoratus | reverse complement strand
TTCCTCTTTCTCCTTATGTCCTAGTTTTCCGAGCTTACTCTTCGGGGTTGGATAGTATTGTATGATGCCAACAATGAAGGTGGCGGGGTATATTTTGAAGGCTTGTCCTTTGACTTTCTTGTCCAGAAGAGAAGGTAGTAAAGAACAAAGCAGATATACTTGATAGCTTTACTTGATCATACACGATAACTCTACCCGATACATCTGTCCTAGCTAGCTAATAAGTAGAAGAGAACAGGGACTTCATGCGGCTGCTACTTGGGGTCGCACCACTGCGAGGGCGTGATTGTCAATCGCAATACCTTGCACTCCGATTAAGCAATTTGGGACAATATAAGCTGCGAAGAGAGCTTACTTTGAGTTGCGTTTGCAGTCTTGTAGATTCCAATCAAGCGATGACTCAGTTCGAACATGTCGTTCCTATGGGAGAGTTTTGGAAATAAGATCTATTGCAGACCTATGTGGCGTACCTCAGGGATATTATGATGAATTGAGCATTCTTTGTTCGGTCTTTAATGTAATTGGCAACGATCGAGACGTTCCGAAAATCCAGGGCCGCATCGATCTCATCCATAAAATACAATGGGGTGGGCTATGGAAGCATTCTTATGTATCCTTCACGACGACAACGACAACATGAACCTACCTTGAACACATGAAGCGCGAAGACCAGAGCCAACGAACTTAGAGTCTAGGGGCAGTATCAGGATCATGACCGGGACGCATTCACTGTTCCTACCTTCTCGCCACCAGAAAGGTTCGAAATATTCTTCCAGCTTTTCTTCGGAGGCATCACACTAAATATGATACCTTCAGAAAATGGATCCATGCTGTCAACCAGCTCGAGCTCAGCATTTCCACCTAAGGTAATCATCTAGGCCGGAATTAGACACCAGAGCTTTGTAATGTATGTCCTCGTACCTGATACATTTCCTTCAATTTCAGCGATATGAGATTGAAGCCCGCCATGAATTCATCTAAGCGTTGCTTCCGGAGACTGTCGTATTTCTGCTTTTGAGCGTCTCGGGCCTCCGTAATTTGATCGAGATCCTTTGCCCGTCTCAAGAATTCTTCTTCACGTTTCTTATAGTCTTTGAGCACACTGAGATTTGGTTTGGCATTTTTGATTTTTTCTAGAACGCCATGCTTTAGTCCCCTCAACCATCGTCGAGTAAAGATTAGGCGTACCGTCAAGCAATTCGGAGTCAGCAACCAAGTCACGCCTTTTGAACTGCGCTAATTCCACGTCGCTATAAATGTGCAGCTCCGTTGATGACTGACGTTGTCGGGGTTTCTTCGGGTCTAGAGGTGCTACCTCGCCATTTTCTTGTTTTACCTGCGGTTCCTTGGGTTCGGCACATTCAGCTTCAGTGCTTGCCTCAACTTCTTCCCCTTCCTCCTCGTCATCACTACACACAGGCGTCAGCTGCTGCCTATGGGTGCGGACGTCATCAAGAGCTCACTCAATCTCTTCAAGCCGGAGCTTGTCGTGTTCAGTTTGCCAATGGTTAAGCGCTTCTTCATTCGAGGTAGCTTCTTTCTTGACATCAGTCAGCGCCTGGTTTATCTCCATCTATTACTTGATTAGCAAAATATCCACCTAAGGACATGTCTCACAAACCTCTTTCCGCCGGAAGGCTTGGATCTCTTCCCTTTTCTCGTCAAGTTGACCCTTGAGGTTTTCGAGATCATCCTTCGAGTTCTCGGCGGCTGCTTGAGCATCTGCGACCTTCTCCTTCAGCTCTTCCAAATACTCATTGACTTCCGCAAGTTGCTGGTTTAGCTTCCCCAATTCTTTATCGACTTCTTGCACAGCTACCGCATTGCTTTCGAGCACAGATGCAAGTTTCGCAACATCCTTCTCAGACTTAGCTTTTGAGACCTCTGCTTTCGTAGTTTCATCGTTCGCAAGGTTGATGTGCAACTTGATTCCATCGACGGTCGACTTCTGCTTTAGGAGTTTTGACCCGCCAATCTCGAGGATTTTCTTCTCCAGATCTTTGATGGCGGACTCGATGGTACCTGACTTCTCCTGCAGCTGCTCGAGTTCTCTCGTGGCTGAAGCTATGTCATCCTCCAGAATTTGGATACGAGCCATGTCTCGAGCATCGGGCTTGCTCTGCGCCCTGTGAACCAGTGAACCAGCTCCAGGCTAATGGAGAAGAGTGAAACTTACTTCAGATCGTGAATGCGCTTCTCTGCCTCTTCGAGTCGTTTCCGTCCATTATTGATGTCTAGTGACAACTTTTGGATATCCATATCAAGCTGCGGGCCAGCCTGTGTCAATTTCTCGGCCTCCCCTTCCAGCTCCCTGACCTGCCTCAATCCCTCTTCCAGTGCACGTGAAGCCTGCTCGCTCTCCCTCTCCCAGTCTCGTAGCACCTCCGGTCTTACAGCTTCCGGTGCGAGTTTCGAGCTCATTCCACCACGAGCAACTTTAGTTCCGCCACCAGACATCGTACCCGAAGCATCAATAAGTTGACCAGCAAGAGTGACAACGCGCCAACGCTTCGAACCACCAAATGCGATCCTGTTCGCTTGGTCAAGGTCATCTGCAACAAGAGTGTTCCCAAGTCCTTTGTAGAACGCAGAGGCAAATTTGGGATCTTTGAAGGTAATCAAGTCAAAGAGGCGTGGTACACCCTCAGGGGTTGATATTCTCTCATTCATCTTGTCCGTGGCAAGCTTCTCGATGATCATGAACGACGCGCGTCCTACGTCTTGCTTGCGCAAAAATTCGATGCATGTTTGCGCTTGTCCTACGGTATCCACAACCATGTTGTTGAGGGCTCCACATGCTGTAGACACCGCAACGTCGTACTTGTCTGGGATGGTTCCAAGCTGCCCCAGACGTCCCTAAATTGGTATTAACAAGAGCTGAGTATTCAAAAAGCTAGGACTCACATGGAAACCTTCGATGCGCCCTGTTTGTTTCAATCGAGTGAGGTAATCAAGTACCTTGTTCTGGGATGTGCTGGCAGCTTGTGATGCTTTCGCTTCTTCTACCCTTTGACGTAGGGAGGACGTTTTGCCACGAAGGTCTTGCATACGGGCTTGTGCATCCTGCGAAACAAAATGCTATGAACACCTAGCCTCCGAAGGAGAACAAGATCTGCTTACCTGGAACTTCTTGGCGTGGGCTTGCAGTGTACCTTGCATACCAGCTCTTTTCGCTTTCAGATCTTCCAGTTCATTGAGCTAGTTTGGTAAGTCAGCACCTAGCAGATCTAGCGAGATGATGCCAACCTTCGCTTCCTGAGCTGCTTGCTTTGCCTCAAGGTCAGCTTGCGCATCCTTTACAGCGTCTTTGAGGGCGGCTGCTTTCTTAGCCAGAGCATCACGCTCGCTCGTTGCAATATCGATCTTAGCCTTCTTCGCATTGATCTTGGCCGTCCATGGCTGGAGCTCTTTCTGCTTAGCTTCGATTTGGTCGTGGAACACCTGCGTTTTGTCTAGGAGATGGTTATAAGGATCAAGAGATAACAAATAGGGAAGAGCGTCACCCTTCAGGCCATCTCGAATGCGCTCCAATACATCCTCTTCCTCCTTGAGCTTCGTCTCGAGGTCTTCAATCTCAGCCCGTTTCTTATCTATCTTCGCGGCGCATTCTTTGATAATGCGCTTAGCTTCGGAGTGTGCGTGCTCGTCCTGCATGAGGACATGAACCCCTTATATGCGCAGGAGAAGGTGAAATGGGTACCTACATCTTGCAGCGCTTTCTTCAGTTTCTTAGCCTTACTGTTCGCGTGTTTCCTCCGCTCCTCGAGGCCAACGGCTTGCTTTTCGTGGTCAGCTTGGTCTTTGACAGCCTCTTCGGCAGCCGCTTTCACTTCCTGCGGACAAAGATAGGTGGGGGGGCCGACGTACAGAGCAGTAGCCATACCTCATACGCTTGCTCTCGTTCGACGAAGTGCTTTTCGAGCATCTCCAAATGTGTAATATCGTCTTTGTTCCGATCTCGCTCATCTGCGAGCTCCTTCTCGTACCGTTCCTGCGCATCTCATAAATGTCAGTTAACTGACCACCAAGAACTAGGCAGGTGCCAGTCCTTAACTCACAATCTGCGAATTGTACTTCTCCTCGTTATCGAGACATTTCCACAGATACCATTGCCACAGTCGGCTCTTGGCGCGGATCGAGTCGTTGTACAGGTGTAGATAATCGAGTGCCTCCCGCCTCTGTGCCTCTAGTGCATTCTTCTCCCGTTCTACGATGCGCAATCGATTCATCTTCTCGGCACGTTCATCTGAGAGTGTGTCCATAGCTGCCTGAGCTTCTTCTATAGGTGCTTTATACGCCGATGTGCCAATGATATCCTCCAGGTACTCAAGGAGCCCATCCTCATGCTCGTTCTGAGCTTTCGGCTTCATCTGTGCAATGGACTCAACTTCTCCCTACAAGCATGCGTTCAGACAACATAACAACATATATGTATATGACAGAGATAGATAGGCGGTTATACTTACTTGGAGGATAAGGAATCGCTTATGATCGAGATCAATCCCGCGGCCTTTAAGCAATGTTTGCACCTCTGTGAAGCTACTTGTACGGCCGTTGATGCTATACTTGCTTTGGTTGTTCTTGGAAGCTGTTCGCGCCACTACGAGCTGGGAGTCTGGTATGACTTTGTATGCATCTGGCCCCGGCTACGGGGATCTGTGAATCGATGCTCGGGAAAGAAGATCACAGCATACCATGTCAATGATGTCGCGGAAGTGCACCTCCACGCTACACTCGTCCAAGTCTGGGTACCGTGCAGAGTTATGGATCAGCTCGGATAACTTGCCCTGCCGCATCTTCGATGCACGATAGCCGAAAACGAATAGAAGCGCATCAATGGTGTTTGATTTGCCCGAACCGTTTGGACCAACAATAGCAGAGAAAGACTGT
The DNA here is from genome assembly GCA_016618355.2 of Astraeus odoratus. NCBI lineage: Eukaryota > Fungi > Basidiomycota > Agaricomycetes > Boletales > Astraeaceae > Astraeus > Astraeus odoratus. Next base: position 15,254 of record JADGIP010000370.1, on the reverse strand, counting down.
AGCCTGCATTAGCGCCAGTTACATATGGGGCATTCATCGGCGTACCTTGTGGAACGGTCCAATCTCCTGTCTCCCAGCGTAACTCTTGAAGTTCACTAAAGCCATCTTGTAAATGACCAGTCGCGACTTCGGGCCACTGCGTTCTTCTTGAGAAGGGAGTGGGACTTGAGATAGAGGCTTGCTCCTCGGCTCTCTAGGTTCGAGAAGGGATTTCTCCTCATCATCTATGACAACAGGTACGGCACGTCTGGTTGACTGGCTTGGAGAGGTTTTGGTGTCGCATCGTCTTGCACGCAATGGAGACCCCTTAAAAGTCGTATCGAACCCCTCCAAGTCGTCATCGTCACCTTCGTTGGGAACAGAATGCATTGGTTGTCTAGCTGGAGTGGCGGGGAAAGATTTCTGTGGCCGAGGGGTTGGAACAGTATCCTGGTCGTGGACCTGAGCGTGTTCTGCAACAGCTTCTCTCTGTTCTTTTGGAACTTGTCCGGACACTTTGCGCGAGTTGATCTGCTCTCCTTTAGGCTTTTCAGGAGCTTTCTTTGGCCCTTTCGGCAGAGAGAGAGAATCATGAGAGACATTATCTGGTGAAGGAACCGCTTCCGGCTCTTCTTCGACATCACTCTCAACCCTCCGCGGCTTCCGCCCAGCCCGAGTAGATGTTCTGTTCGCTGAAGGGAGTTTTGCAGATGACCGACGTGTCTTGGATGCTGGCTTGGTTTCATCGTCGTCTGCCTTTGTCTCCACCTCCACTGCCGCTTGCGAGGCCGCAACTCTCTTTGTCCGCCCTACCCTCTTCGGTGGCTCACTCTCCTCCACCACCTTCACGACGTCCTCCTCTTCTGTCTCGACGGATTTGCGCGACTTTTTACGCGCTCGTAGTGCCTCGTTCTCTTCAGCCCTCTCGTGATGGTCTCCCTCCCACTCTTCCTCTTCAACCTCCTCCAGTTTTACCCTCGTGGAGGCACGCGTGCCCCTTGATGCTCTTGATGGCGCTTCTACACTCGACATCCTTGTTGACCGGCGACGGGCCGTGGACGAGGAAGATGACGGCTTTGCGGTTGACTTCGATACATTCTCCTTCTCAAGCTCGTGCTCGGTTTCGTCTGGTGCGGTTGACTGGCCACGCTTTCGCTTGGACCCACCGGACGCGGGTGCTTCTACTGACGTGGGTGTGACGGACGCGCGTGTCGTACGCGAAGACCTTCGTGGAGGCATTGACGGCGCAAGATCTCCACGCAGAAATCAGTCACTTTGAAGAATCTTCGTGTTTGTTTCGCGATAAGCGCAGCCTCTAACGATGGCAACTTGAAGGCGGTGATCGAATTCGAGCCCCCCGATGGTGATTGTTGGACGCGATCAACACGCCAATTGTCGCCCGTCACGCGACACGACTGGTCACGTGCAGCCTTGAAACTATACTTATGTACCAAACCCCACAGACTGTGTTAATCTCTTGAGATCTGCCGTATGTGCGCTGAAAAATGATTCGACTGTTCAATTCGACGTCCACCACGCAAAATTCCGTCAAACTTTTCGCTGTGCTTACGATAAATGTGCCCGGCATCCTTGCAATTGTATGCATGCAATACTTGCTTTTCATCACTGCTGCTCTCATTCTGCCAATTATGCACCAATCTTCCTCCCCACAGTGTCCACGATCGCAAGCCAGCCCTCAATATCTGCGCCGACTCCCTTTCTCTGGATAATTATACACCATATTACCCTGTGTAAGAAAACGCAGCAATTCCATGCACCATCCAAAGAATGTAGGATACAGTTTGCATGGTTGAATTCAAATATAAAGATACAATGTGACCGTTTCCTTTCAACATCCAAAATCAACCTGTATATAGGTTAACTGTGACTATACAAGGAAAGCTTGCATGAGCAAGTGAGTATCGCCTCCAGTCACCGCTGGACAAGAGGTGGTACGTGATCTCACATTTGTGCATATCTTGCCACTTATGTTTGGCTAGGTCAAAAACTACTTAGATTTATTGTTTGCATTTAATGACTTACTTGGTCGATCATTTATATACGACGATGCTGGAGGTTTGAGCGCCATGGTGGGGGCTGTTCCCTACTATGCAGTCATTGCGCGTTTCTGCAACATTCCTTCAGGATTTAGTGCGTTCGCAGACCCGACGGTCGATGGTTTCCTCCGTAGGATGATCAACGTATGGCACACTTTCTTGGTGTTGCTAGCTTCTACGAACGTGCTCACGGATAACCCGGTGGATGGATAATTCAGACCTTCGGCACTTAACGAAATGATCAAAACCGCCGGCGGGAATCCCGGCAGGCAGACTTTCGAAGATATCTACGTCTGTGATACGTCTCGGTCGCATTACGGCCTCCGGAACTACGACGTGTTTTTCACTAAAGAGCTGGTGGAAAAAAAGAGAACCCCTCTGTTTCCTGACAACAACATCATCAATATGGCATGTTCGTCTAATATCCACACTTTGACCAACCAAGGGAAAGATGAAGAGCGACTTAAGGAAGAGGGCCAATTCTGGATCAAGGAGACACCTTATTCTTTCCGGCATATACTCGGAGGGGATGAACTCACCTCGCGATTTGTTCATGGGTCTCTCATGCAGGTTATACTTAGCTCTCTCGACTATCATGGCTGCCGTAGTCCCGTGAATGGTGCAGTTGTAAAGACCGCCCTCCTTTCTCGGACTCACTATGCCGGTCTAGTGGATCCGACGTCCCGGGATCCGGATCCCATTTCTCGTTCCCAGGCCTTTGTCACAGCTGTCTCTACCTGTGCGCTGGTCTTTATAGAAGCTGCTCCACCCGTTGGTTTGATGGTTTTCGTGGGTGTTGGACTAGGAGAAGTGTTGACATGCGAAATCAAGGTCAACAGCGGTGACGTGCTGAAGAAAGAGGATTTGCTAGGCTACTTTCACTTCGGAGGATCTACGCACCTCCTCATTTTCGGACCCACCTAAAACTTACACCTGTGTCGGAGGCCGTGTGTGATAGCAGCACGCAGGAGAAACGGTCCCTGGAAGGGTTGAAGTTGCACGTCGGGCAACCATTCCTCTATGCCAAGCTGCGTAGCAAGGACTGATCGAGAAAGATATTGCCTGTGTATTAAATCCGTTTGCTTGGTATACAATAGCGATGTATTGGCGCATGTAAGAGTAAGTACTTGTTTTGTTTGTTGTTCCTAGCACCCAAATCGATTTAAAAAAAGCGTTCGTTTCCGGTAATGCTTCATAGAATGCCCTACTGGAGTTCTAAGACTCTGCTCGTCTAATACGGGCGACGATGACTATCGAAATACGGATGTTCGTACCCTGGCACGCAGTTTAAAAGAGGTCCTCCCAAGATCGACACCTAACTTAAGACGCACACACTTGTTCATACGTATCTCATCTGCCCCTCTAATGTAAACGTGTTGGAAGCTCTCATCCAACATATCTGAGTCTAGCGGCAGTGCAGATTTGGCCATCGCTCGTATGTCTACCCTACTGCCATTAAATACTCATCTAATGCCCTGCGACTCCATCCCACACTCGATTCACGCCCACCAGACCACTGTTTTTCCTGCTCCCCATCAAATTCTTCTACTACATGCACGGCTCATCCTACGACAATTATCCCAGGAAAACATGGCATGCCTAGACTTTCACAATCCGCCGCTGTTGAGACGAGTGCTGGCTGGTCTAGCGGAAGTGATCCACGAATAACGACAACGATAAGAATATTAGAGACGTAAGTTTATCCTTCCCTCCGATCGTGAAGTTGCGAGACGCAGTTGGACCATTACAGCTACTTTTAGATCCATCTAACAATAGGGAAGCCAAATACATCTAGATGGATATATCCATGCGACGCGGTTCGTGTACCAACATGGATAATATCCAGTTGTTCTGTGTACCCGGGAAGGTAAGAGTGGAGAGGTGCCGCGAGATGGGTAGGGACTGGAAACGATTTCGCCTGTAAGAGCATCAAAAGATGGGGTAAGTAACCGATGGTCGAGCTATAAAAGCAATCCCGGTACAATATGATTACATTGCAAAGGTGCTCACTATGTTGTCAACGCCAACTAATCAATAGTGGAAAACATACAACGACGCCAATGAAAATGACAAGCCAGACTCAGTGTATACATGTAAGCATATTATTTACCATGCGATAGCTACATGTGCATCGTACATATACAGAGTACACTAGACGTAGGATATCAGTGTGTTAATAGCAATAAAATCAAGATAGCACTCCATAGCTCATAGAGCCGTCCAACCCTCCGCAATTCCCTCCCACACATTCCACTTCTGTCCTCCCAACCACCGTCTCACACGCCGCTCATCTCCTTCCTCCCCTTCGTCCAACACCCGCACATCCCCACGTCCATGCAAGGCAAGTACCGCCCACCCCACGACGATCATACCCGGGGGTCGCTGTGCTCCCAAACTCTCCAGCGCGACGCATACATCAGCCAGCGTGGAGACAAGTACGCGCTGGTCTGGCATTGAGCCACGTTCGATGATAGCAATGGGAGTGTTGGGAGGGTACGGAGATCCATCTCTTCTCCCTTTTCTCGTAGAGGTTACGTTCGTGCTGTCCGAGCCCTTCAAGGAAGGCTCAGGTACCACCGGGGAATATCCAAGGAGAGCCCCAACGACCTCCGCAAGGCGAGCAACGCCCATAAGGATTAATAACGTCCGAGAACGCTCATACCCTGGCAATCGCACTTCTTTGCCCTGCCGCACAACTCCGGTACATACTACGAAAGTCTCTGCAACACCACGCTGTGTCACAGGTATACCCGCAAACGTCGGCGCGGCCAGAGCGGAGGACACTCCTGGGACAACGAGAGGCTCGAAGCCATGTGAACGGAAATATAAAACCTCCTCGCCAGCACGCCCGTAGACCACTGGATCTCCCTGCTTAAGCTATGCGCATGACACGTAAGGATGATTGCATGGCGTTAGTAAATAACGGAACGTACCCGCACGACGGTCAGACCACGCTTAGCTGCTTCTATAGCTGCCTCCATCATCTCTGTTTGTGCCCCATCCGCATTGCCAGGGAACTTGCGTGCGATACGCAGTTCGACATGTTGTGGTATTAGATCGAGAACGGCCGATGGGACCAGTTTATCAGACAAGACAAGATCCGCGTGTTTGGTCAATGCAGCATGCGTAGCAATAGTTAACAAGGAAGGGTGGCCAGGACCCGACCCGACAAGTAAGATACGCCCTTGCTTCTTAGACGAAGGAGTAGGTGGTGTTAGTTGTAGGTCATGTCGGGACTGGGAATCGGCTGCACAGGGTTGTGCAGCCTCAACATTAAAGCTCCCGGGTAATCCGATGCTACCACTCAGCACTGCTCGCATTTCAGGCTCCGTAAGAGCAGAGAGCCGAGAGATGGGCCAGTACTCGCTGACCTGAGCCACCCACCGCATTCGGCGCCGGGTGGCCTCGACCGCGTCCTCCGTGCAATCTATTCGTCGCATTGGTACAGGCCGATTGGGAGTGCCGATACTGGTGTCTTCTGCATCCTCTTCCTCTCCCCCGATTTCCTCCACGTCCATAGTACCTTCCCCGATGTGTTCTAGTTCGAGCTCCCGGGCAAGTCGTCTGAGCTGTCCAATTCGCGCTGTTGCGCCGCCCACTTCTCGCGGAAGCGCGGCAACAGCTTCCCTTCGTACACGAGCAGCAAGACGACAACCCTCTCCGTTTGCAGTAACACCGAGTTGCATAGAGCTCTTAGCGCCTGTAGATGGGTCGACGAACCGGTGCGTCGTGATGAAAGAGAAGTCGCACAGCGCGGGTACGTCTGCAACGTTGACCGGAATACGACGTGCTCGACAGATGCGGACAATGTAAGGTGCAAGAGTCCGAGCGGGTGATGGATAAGAGGGCGGAGAAGCGGAGAGCGTACCCGTGACGCAGACGAACGACACAGAGGGAGTGTCCGCCAAGTACGCGTCCAGGGAAGCGATATCCCTTTCTACATTAGGCTCCGGCATAGTTTCAGTCCCAGGTGAACAGTCCCCTGGAGTGCTTTCGGTGGAATGGGTGGTGGGTGAGAGTTCAGTCCAGTCGAGAACCGTCACCTGGCCTTGCTCTGCTCGATACTTCAGTTCTTCGCATAGTGCGTGCAAGCCACCATGTACGAGTATGATAACGCTGGCGTCTGCTTCAAGAGACGCATGAGCCCGAGACGCGGCCAGAGTGTCTCCTCCGATAATAAGCACTGTCCTCTTCTGCATGCGGAAAGACAAGAGTAGAGAGGACCCACCAACAGGTGAGGGAAATGGGGAGTGCATGGTCACGAACACACCTGTTGAATCGTCAGTAAGGAGAGGAAGTCGGTATCCAGCTAGACTGACAGTCGGTGTGACAATAGCTGTCAGGATTTATAGGATGCCCTCGCCATTATCACTACATGATGATAAGTCGCCGAGACGGAGAGCCCACTCGTGCTTATGAGGAATGTCGATTAGTAAGCAAACTTCGTCCCTGAGGCGATCACATCCTCACCGAGTTCGACAGTCGTTGAGCCTGATGCAGCTCGTCGACAACAACACAGTGAGCACCTCTGCAATTCGTGAATCAGAGCACCCGCTGATAGATGCATATCCAGTTCCTTAAAAAGCTCACAGAGCTCCTCGACGCGCCCAAGGACAAAGGCACCGTATGGCTCACTCATAAACGACGTGAGTTCCTGGAACATGGCCAGTGGCTGAGCCTTCGTCTCCCCCGATCTGACGGCTTTGTGTTCCGGTGCATTATCCCGTGTTGCGAACAGTCACCCACGATGGCGAAGATGCGGTGATGGACGAAGGTGATCAATCTAACAAGGAATACCCTTGTCTCGTGCGGGTCACGGACGGCAAGAAAATACATTTTTCTACACATGTATGTCCTCCCATCTACTTGTAGAGCTACTATATAATGGGGGACGAACGTATCTGCATCCTTACTACGTCGTTCCGATTTGCCTAGGTGCAACCCGCGGACCTTATGAAATTCCATGCTACCTACGGCTCGCTCCTCAAAGCCTCCTTCACCACTCTCCGCAAGCGAGACAAAAAGCGTGAAAAACTGCGTGCTGAGCAGGTTGCACGCCGTAAACAACGCATGGGAGAACCCGTAGTAATCAGCGGTCCGAAGCGGGGCAATGGGCGACGGAAGAGACAACGACGGATTAAAGCCGCTCTCAAACAAGAGGCAGCGAAGGAGCGCGCAGCTAAGAAAGAAGAGGCGAAGACGAAGGCTCAACTCGTGGCATAGCAACTCTAGGTCCCCAGCATTTGGTGCGCAATGATATGTTGTCGCGGTTGCTGGCATACCATCCGGTGGTAGTTTACCGGCCACCGATCACTGACAAGTACTAAGACTCGAGGCTAGAATGGTTGACTTGTATTGCTACATAATTGAAACATGTTGGGGGTATCATGAAAATGTCAAGAAGCACAACCGATACAAGGTCATAGATCCAACTGCGCGCGTTTCCACTGCTTCACGAGTTGCGTGAGCGACAGCAGAACACTCCGGATTTGTATTCACTGGTGGCTGTTATAACGGATACGCTATCGCTTCGGACCTCTAGTTCATATACTTCCCCACCATCAGAAATCTTACGGTTGGCAGCCTTATCTTTCCTTCTAGAGGATGGAACCGGGACAAGGGGCTGCGGATATCGTAATTCATACAGAGTCTACATGTTATGAAAGAGATTAATTACCTTTTCAGCCCTCCCTGGGATGACTGACTCAGCTTCCTGAGGCTTCCGAGTATCGGGAACCTTCGACGTTGGTGCATCTGCCCCAGCTAAGTCCTGTTGGAGAGAGGAGTTTGGTGGCTGAGTGGCAGTTTGCTACGTGAGCCAAGTAAGATTTGTGTTCAAGAAATTCAGCATTCGGACTTACATCCAAGACACACACTTCGCTAGTTGAAGGGCCAGATATTGCTCCCTCCATACGTCTTGTCGAAGGGAGCGGGCCTCTAGGTGGCACATCTGCAGGAAGCTATGCCCTTCAATACTAAGACACCTGTGACCAAATGACTAAGGGAAGAAAGACTCACGTCGATAATGGAAACTCGTTCTGCCGGATGGAGCAAACCTCCAGGTGGCACATCTGCAGGGAACTACATCCTTCAATACCAAAATACTTATAACTGAAAGAGCAGATCAAGAAAGACTCACATCAATAGCAGAAGACGAGCTGGGCAGGGGGGTAGAAACGTGTTCTGTTGGCTCGGGTTCATTGGTTTCGGCCTCCTCGGCGCTAGTTTCACCTATTACCCCTAGTAACCAACGACCGTCCAGAGCGTCCTACGTGAGACGTAAACTAGATCTGGGTTGAAATCTCTTGCGAAAGGCTTACTCCAACATTGAGGTCAGGAAGACGCGGGCGGTACTCTTGAAACTCCGGCGGAAGGGAATCAAGTAGACAAGTTGACGACTATGTAGGCCGAATGGACGGTGCGTAAGACTGTACTCTTTCCGGAACACTACTTACCACATCTGGCATAGGCAGGGACGGGGGTTCAGGGCTCACCCTGAAATCGATGGTATCTCAGACTGACAGATGGCGGAAGTACGAACACGCTCACGGTTGGTATGGTGGATCGGGCTGACTTATAGAAGACCGACGCAGAGGTATGGGAACGTGATACACCAGGCTATTTGTCCAATGAGGGATGTCAGCCATGGACAAAGAGTGGCTGTCTCCATATCAGCATGAGCAGAACAGAGAGTCTTCTCCAAAGACGGGCCGACCTTGAGCTCGCCCTCGACTCTTGTGAAGTCCTGGAGCTTTCTGACGGGCGACGTGGACGAAATGGGCTGCGTCGCGTGTGAGCACTGCGAAGGTTGGTAAATACACTTGTAGAGCTTGCGTGAATTTGCTCAGCAGGCATCCGGAAAGCACTACTCTGCTGTGACAGTGTCGCATTAAGTGACGTGTTTCCTGTGTCCTCATTGTTATCTTCTTCCGCCGTAACAATATAGTCCGGTACTCCTGGACTAAGCGGAATATCGGAACATGTGGCGGGCTGGGCTGTAGCTCCGTTGGGCAGATGTCTGCCTCGGGAGTCGGAGAGACTGCTAATATCGGACCCAGTTGTATACGTTGGCGTAATAGCTCGGCTAGTTGTCACCACCAGCATCTCCTCGTCCTCGAATATACTAGAAGCCCCTGATACTGTAGATTGCACATGCTGTGTACTAATCCTTAAGGAAACGATAACGTCGGCATGGCGATTATGAAGAGCCGCAGAATCGATAAGAATGTAACCCACTCGGTGTACTGGCTATGAGATGATTCCCTGCCGTTCGCGGCTCTACTGCTGGGTCTCGAGATGGCGCTCGTCACGTTTGACTTTGCGGAGGATCTTGAGCTCATATGGCTACAGAACATCGCAGTAAGCGAACGTGAAAGGTTAGCACGTGGATGTAAAGAGGAAGGAAACAGCCACCTGGTACTTTGTGGGCTCGACATCTGGTCGAAATTCGAATAGATGCCTGGCACTGGGTGACTAGCAATGGTTGGTCTCCCAAGGGCCCCGAACCAGCAAGAGTCAGAAAGGTGCAAGGAATATCCGGGAAAGATGGCCAGAAGGGGGGTTGTGCTGTGTTATTGAATCGAAAAGTGATAATTGCGTGTATGTATCCCCCAATCGAACAGAACTACGTGATTCTGGTAACTTGCTGTGAAAGCTGTACACACAGCACCCACCGTCTGTCCACGCTAGAGATTGGTTGCACCATGAACACAGGATGAGCGCCCAATATTACCAGTGCGAGTACTGGCGATGCCTTCTAATTACACGGCAAAAAGCAACCGAAGGACTGGGGTTGATCGAATCCGCTGAAGAACACGGAAGCTAAGAAGCGATCTTCCATATCATTTGTAACGCCATACTTCTATAGTTCGATCACAACTGCGATCACGGATGTTGCTTCCGCTCCATGGCCAGTTACTGCGCAATTCGATACACAGAGATAAAACCTACATCATTTGGTAGATTGAGTCGTTGTAGGTGCAATGTCAAGTTGAACACGTCGCTCCACATAAACTCAGGGCGCTGTTGAATATGTACATACCTGGAGTCCGTGGTGGCATGTACTACTACCACGTAACGCACTCGATCCAATGTCACTGCCACACGTGTTTTGTCCGTCATGTAGACTGGTACCACCGAACGCGGAGCTCGAGCCTCAATGTCACCACGGAGTCAAAGAAGGGGAAACGCTGACCAATTACTGGTGACTTTCCACATGCGCATTCTTACGAGCAACAGAATGGTACAAATCTAGAGCATACTTAATACCGCATAATCTTTATCAGAAAGTAAACAAAGTATACGAGTGATAGCAAATATAATACACCTATGATAGACATGTGCTTGGTACATTACAATGAGTATGGGGGTATCACGAAGGACATGTAGTGACAGCTTAGGCATGATGGTCATCGTTGCGGGAGTGAAGAGGAATGCAATGGAGTTCCTACCGATGGAAGGAAGGGTAAGTATCGAAAGGGAATGGAATTCAGGCCTAGACGTTTGAAATCTGCATCACTGCCGACGCGGCGTTTAACTTGTGGTGGTGGAAATGGACTGTCCGTCGTCTTCAATGAACTCATAGTGTGAGTGTAGCGACATCTGTAGGGACCTGCGTGGCTCTGGCACTACGATGATGGGCTACAAAGTTTTGGTAAGAACCAAGAAAATGGATTACGAGAAGGCGCTGCTCACCATCACACGCCACGCAGCACCAAGCGGCCATAAACTGATCGACTGTCGTCTTGGGCGTATCGCCTCGTGCGAGCGGATAACTCTTCGGGGTGGAATAGGCGGCGGTGGTCGCACGAGTGCATCAGTCCAATGTGAACCTTTGTCACTCCACAGAGGGTCAGCACTGACAAGTGACCGGCTTCTCCCTCTGCTCGCCACACTGGGAGTTGGTGTGAAGTTCTGCGTAGACATGCCGACATGATGCACATTGGCAGTGGTGGGTGTACGTTGTCCATCAACGACATTTTCTGTGTGGGAGGAAACAGGTATATTCCCTGGAACATGCAATAACCCCGCCGACCGACTGTTCTCTTCGTTGGATCCCATGTCAACATTTACACCAGCTGCGTACGCTGAAACCTCGGCACTACTTGACTGTCTGCTTGCAACCGGGTCACGGGCTACGCCTTCAGTGGTACGACGGCGGAACGAAGAGCGCGCTGACTGAATATTGCTCATGGTGTGCGGCAGAGACATCTGTCTACTATGCAAACAATTGGCATTACCATTGAACACAGAATCAGTGGGGGGAAAGGTTTCACAATAAAGGGAAGAAGTACCTCCTCTGCGTGCTTGATGTCTTATTCATCTGGGGGTGTCGGCGGGTTCCAGTGGACGCTCGTGCAATAATCGCGTCTACGTGCTCTCGGATGGGCATGGGTCCGTTCTTCCCACTATATTGTGTGGGCAGAGTCAGTACAGTAAAGCGGGTGGTTCGGTGTGATGGTGAGGATAATCGGGGGTGCAAGAGGGGGGACTGCGGAATTCTGGGGAGTACAATTGATGTGAGATGTGGGTGGGTGGATATGCAAGAGTCGGTGACCGAAGCGGTCAGTTAAATAATTATATTTCTGGCTGTGGGAACAGAGCACTGTGCAAATACCATCAACTTCGAGCGCCCAGCTATGTCGAAAGCTGCCCTGACTACGCACCACTGATAACTTGCCCCTGTAGCCGGAATACTTATTTCGAACAACTTGGCAGAACTGGCCGGTCCACGACGTCATCCGCAGAGTTGTCATACCTAGAGCGGCGTACTATGCTGCAGGAGTCCCCCTAGCAACATTCTGATCACACCCCGCAATCTTGTAGCCGCGCGGTTAGCGTACCTGCACAAAACTGGCAGGCTCCACAGCGCATTTCGATCTAATCAAAAATAGACCTTCGCGGATGGACAAAAATTACTGTACGTCTCGACCTCCGAACGTTTCGGATGACGATTAGGAAGAATCGTTGGCGTTCACATGCATCCAGAATGTAGGACGCGATCGAGGCGCTTTGATAGGACTTTACTTCGTTCACTTCGGGGACTCACCAACTGCAGTATGTGGAGGCTTGGCTCAAACGTGGGCGTCGTCATGATAACCGAGTCACCAGGGTTGAGTCTGTATATGTACCTTGCCCTCCATGTCCTGTGGAGCGCCCAAAAGTCATACTTACCCGGCTAACTACTGATAGACGTCGTGCTACTGACACAATAGTTATTTCTTTTTGATATTCCTAGTCTACACATATAGCATTTTGCAAACGCCTTCACAAAGTATTAGCACATTCATACTACGGTGTACATAGTTAGCAAGCCGTAACATACAGGACACCCAAATAACCAAAGCACATAGCATAGTATCCAATTACGTTGTTATCTGGTTATAATTCTACAATGATGATCATACGCCACAGAGGTATTAATTATAAAGGTATGGCCAACCATAGAGCATTATCATGTTTTGACAACTAACAAGTGTTCTGGAACATTTCAGCTAAAAGGAAGTCTTACCTGACATGTACACCAAAACCCAGAAAAAACAGAAGGGCAGAGAGAATAAATGAATCCGGTCAGTACCGTGGTGGGGAAGGCCATTGAACGGGCTCGCATTCACTGATCGTGCTCATCGACTCGGTATCAATGATCAAAGAATACCGCGAACTTTCCGGGGTTCTACGTCCAACCGGTACGGCAACGAGGGGCTACAAAGATGGGAACTAAGGCCCAGGAAACAGGGTAACGTGTTCGCTTACCTGTATGCTCCGGTTCGCAGCAAAAGACGTCTCTTGCCTCCCCATGATAGTCCGAATCACAGAGAAACGCGATGGTATCAGTGATTTCGTCCGTTTCTCCTGTGGGTACGGGGAACGAACAAGCGAGTTTGCCTGGCTATCAATGGTAGGCTAAGCAGTGAGGTATAAGAGAAATTCCTGCAAGCAGTGGTCTCGTAACGTTACATGTTTACTGGGAGGGCCGTACAACGAGGCGGTGACAGCCCTGGCATCCTGTCTATTAACATGACTCATTTCCGCTTTTGAATGATGCAGATCCTTGGTGTTTAGCATATCGAATTGCTGCATGATATGAGATAAGTTGGACCACGAACGAATTACGTCAACGATGATACCTTGCTATCTAGTGAGACGCTATCCTTTGTTGCCCGTTGGCTACTCATATCGCTGGAGCTGCGTTGCGGTTGGGGTGCATGCCTCTGTCGATGGCACAAGTTCCCGCTCAAAGATGAGTATCACCCCGAAAAGGATAAAGAATCCAGGGTCTCACGTCCACAGTTATAGCAGAATTAGCATGTGAGCTATGGGTCACGCCAGAATTGTAATGGAGGTCAGGAGCGACACCGTCCTCCATTGAGGTCGGCTCTTTATCCAAGTGCGGCATGCAGATGGTCGGCTGCGAAGGATACTAATTAGGGCAGGACACACGGGTACGGAGAGAACATACATCAATGGGTGGGATTGGAGGAAGAACTGTCTGGAATTGGGGATACCCGGGTATGCCTGTTCCATCGAAAGGTTGGCCCTGTGGAAGCTGCAATCACACATAATAGTCCTCCTCTTGGAGAACACGTACCGTATCCACGCAAGGTATTGCTGGAGGCATGGTGGAAACACTGGACAACAAACATTAGACTATCGATATACAAGTACTGCACCCAGGACACAGAGAGAACCTACCGTTGGAGCGGGATTTCTCTGCTCTCTGGAGGTGCGCGAGCGGGAACCTCAGCGGAGTCTATGAGCGCATTGGTCCAGTGAGGGACAAAAGTTGCTCGTCTCCTTGGCTCCTGAGAGGTCAGTGATGAACGACCTGTGTTAGACATGTCCGTGGAGCGAGAGCGGCTCTTCTGCCCTCTTTCCGGAACAGGTGGCGGTAGCTCCATAAGGGCGTTCACCCAGTGGCGAACAGGCACTGGAGGTTTTGCGCTGGCGCGCGACTGCCCACTGCCAGAGCTGACCAGACTGGAAGTTGCATGGAGTTGCTCCCCTAACGGTGGTGAGAGTACACTGGTAGGTGAGGAGCAGAATTGTGGGCTGGTAGAGGTGGACTCTTCATAGCTGCATCTTTCCCCCTCGACAGAGGTGTTTGTAGCGGGAATGTGAGGGTACCCCTCAAGATGACAGGATTGTATTGGGGTGCCATTGGTTGGGTGGTTGTACCTTTGGGTAGGTTCGGGGACAACTGCACTAGTCGTTGCTATAGCCTTATCACGTTGTAGCTGTCTGGAAGACTTCAGTGTTACGAGACTACGGTGACTGACGGGATATTTACTCTGCATAGACTGGCTGCTCGGGGGCACTGCGCTGTCTACCAGGGGGAAAATCATTATCCGTCGCCTCATCAACCTGACGGGATCGAGTGTAAGTTTGCGTCGGGTAAACCGTCCCCACGGTGTTTGGAGCATGTGGTTCTCGCATGATTCTACCGCATCGGCAATCATCGAAGACGGGTCAATGGAGTTGAGAAGACATGATATAAAAGAGGCGTGTATTCACCTTGAGGCCTGAGCATTCGATAATTTCGTGGAACCCTGACTCTGTGGCGTTGTGAGGTGCAGCTGTGCCACACTAGTATGTGTGTGGGTTCCCAAACCCATGGTAGTTATGTTTCTACACCACGACCTTGGGGAGAATAAGCTGTGGTTCGACTGGCTGCAATCTGGGAGGTGAGTGCGAGCGTGGAGGGATGGACAGGCAGTCTGGAGTGCTCAGGGTTAAAGTCTAAGAAAGGGCCCGAGCGCGGGTAAATAGACACCTATCTATGTATACCAATAACTCGGACGGCGTCTAATACGACCTTCAGATTCGGCAGTTACATTATTTCGTGCTGCGCATGCCTGCGGTTCAGCTGTGTGACTGATATTATACACAGGAAGTCTCGTTCTAGAGGGAGAGAGACCATACGGTCGACCATAAAAGCCCACCTTGGGCAACCGTTGACCGAGGTCATGGATTTATATCCGCAATTGACAGCCCCGTGTTATAAAATGCATCACGAAAGGCTAGCGATGGCCAGTACCAGGTTAAACAAATATTCGAGAAGCCTGGAAGCGGGTTTTCGTTCGCGAAGAGCACCGTGTGCGATGGGATCCTGAGATCCCCGCGGATGTTAGGTTTACGGCTCTCGTTGCCCGTCTAGAACTGGGCGTTAATTTGGCAGTAGCCTTGCTTGACAGGTCCACTAAGAGCCTGCATGCAAGACAC
>JADGIP010000369.1:0-20148 GCA_016618355.2 Astraeus odoratus | reverse complement strand
AAAAAAAAAAGGTACTTACCTCTCTTCTCGGCTTCCTCGATTTGTTGTTGCAACAATTTGTCTTTCGCGCTCATCATACCCTCTCCCTTCATGGTCTGGTCCATAACAAATTTGATAGTCTGACTCTCGTCAAACACATACTCGTAATGATCGACCAGCTCTTGCTTATCCATAGCACCCATCTTGAAGGTACTATGTCGCGTCTGACTGGCTTCCCATTGGTCCACATCCGTCACGAATTGATCATCTTTCGGTTTGGCTTCCTCGTAGCGCTGGTATAAGACATTTTCCTTTTTCTTTTTGTCAATTTTCCCCTGTTCTGTGAAATAATCATCAGGTAGTTGATACCCTTCCCACTTGTCATTGATTTTAAGACGCTCCTCTACAAGCTTAAGAAGTTCTTTCTTCCGCTCGAGTTCCCTCATTTCTTTTTTTGAGACTTTCATTCCAGAGAAGAGAGCTTCATCGTCCGCAATCTCCCTCCGCAGGAGTTCAATCTGTTGGATCTCACGTTTGGTGAGATATTCTTGTCGAGAATGCAAACGCAGTGAGGGGAGTGCTTTTTGGCGAGCTTCCGCATCGTCTGCAAGTTGCCTGCGAGCCGCAGCATCTGCGGCACCAGGTCCTGCTGCACGGGACGATCGATCTTCAACTACTTTCTTCATCTTCTCCAAGTCGCGCAAGCGCACACGTTCAGCAAACTCGTCACGGGATTTCAGGTCTTCTACCCGTTCTCGCTCCTTTCGTGCTTCCTCGTCTTCCACTTCAGAGAGGTGGATCTCTTCGTCAGATGGAGGTCGAGATGGGGAAGCAGAACCGCCCCGCCTATGACGTTTTCGAGATTGGTCTTCCTCGTCACTTTCCCAGTCTCTTCCATCATGCTCTCTCTTCCTTACATTCCTACCCCGCTTTTCTTTGACGACGCTTCCCGCAGGCTTCTCCCTGAGTTCCACTACATCCTGTTTGGCTTCATCTTCCAGAAGAAACCCATACTTGCGTGCACTTAATTCCCTAGCATCCCGTTCAGCTTGTTTCCTTGCGCTTTCGTCCACGACAGCCTTATGTTTATGCTTTGACTTTCGAGGAGCACGAATGAAAAGTTCATTCACAAATGAGTGGGCGTCAGGGGTGTTAGGCAGACCCGAGGCAGACAGTGATGCAAAGAGACCTTCTGGAGACTTTGCCGATGAAGCTGCAAGTGGAGATCAGTATATTTTACAGAACATATACGTGCTAGAAGTGACGCACCAGAAGCAGCGACGAAATCGACAGTTGTCCTGTCAGCGAGACCGAAAAGCTAAAGGAACTAGTGAACTCTGCGTACACAGCACATGATACAGGTGAACATACTCTGAGACAGTTGTCGCTAATGAATCTGTTCAGTTCCGTGGACATGCCAGTCGACGATCGCACGGTCCAGGCAATACTGCAAAGTCTGAAGAGTGCAAAGCGCAAAGTAGACCTGACTCCTTCTGCGACGCAGTCCGGTTCCGTTGGTCGGGTGTGACGTGTGACACGGGAAAGCGGGTGTTACACTCTGTCACGCATATGCTCTCAGATACAATAATCATGAAGTTCGGTTCACTCCTACCACGGCTCACCTGTTGGGCACCTACTTTGATAGAAAACGTTGAGCGCGGACCCAGGCAGCTCATAAATTACTCTAGCTCGCATGTATAACTATTCGGACACATCGAAATCATGGATCTATGCACGTATGGCAGGAGCCGTACTATAAGATTATCACATACACTCTCGAAGATCGGAGCGATTGCAGCTCACAAACAGAATAAACGTTGTACTAACGAGCCTGTACTAATGCCGCATGTGACTCGAAGCTATCCCTTCATCTTCCATGCATCAATGTGTGCCTCGATGGCAGTTCTTAGTTCTTGCTTGGAAGACCACTTGTGATGCCTCCACCAACCTGGGAAGTGTGTGTCTCGTTTCTGAGACAGGCAAACCTCGACATCCAGGTGTCAGTTCAATTTTTAGTGCGTCTTTTACCTCCTAGTTGTCCTCAATCGTAACTCCTATCATGAAGTATTCACGGAAACAACGGAAACCGTACCCTGAAAATGCAAAGGGTACTTCGCTGTTACTGTCATACTTCTTGTCTTCGCACTGGCTATGCTTCCAGATATCGATATTGAGTCACTGACCCTCCCTGCAGGAAACGATCGATCAAGACTGTACACGACCCCGTAAACAGATATTACCAAACACTTCACTTCTCAGTGCAGGGTTATTTGCACCTATCGGATCCGACACGGAAGAAATCCGATGAGATTTCTGTGAGAACGGCCTCATTTAGACATCTACGACTGACGAAGATAGTTTCACAGCCCGAACGAGAGTAGATGTACGACACGGCAAGGTTAGCAAGGTTCTGCACTGGTAGCCGACAGGTTACGCCTCTTATATCTGCGCATTCCTGCAACGAGCCTCGAGAATTTCATATCCGAGAATATGATAGTAGCCCAAACAAACGCTTGAGATGTTGTAAGGGTTCTCGTTCACCCTGAGTCGCTGTTGTAGACCTTCCTGTGGATTTCGAGGTCCAAATAGATGGCTTTGGCGTGGAACGAGAAGATCGACTTCTCGTGAGGCAGGAATGGTGATTTGTACTATTTGCATATGACCAGCAGATGTGGACCACAATCATGAAAGAAATAGTACTGGTCACCTGCCCCGAGTAAGTGTCATGGGTCCTTCGATGCTTCGCCCAGTACTTACCTCAACCTCTTGCATCAGTTACATGCTTTCGTCTTATAAACATGCCGATGTAGCAGCCCGATGTAGCAGCCTTGCATTTCCAAGATATCAACACTGCCCCATGCTGCGATTACATGTTATGATCGAAGCATCCTTTATGCCTGCTGGATAGATCGTGTAAGCTTCCTCATCGGTACAGGTGGGCAGAAATTAAGATTATAATTGTCGCATGGGTCATTGTATAGTCTCACACCTCGCAACGAGGTGTTTGTATGTAAGGGCTCGGAACCACTGGCCACGTCTTCGGCGATACGAGACGCACTGCACGACGTCATCCCAAGTGCACCCCTAGAAGAACGACACAAACGACAGGCCTGCTGACAGGCCATGATGCAATGCTAGTCAATGACAGAAAGTAATGCCATGCGAGGACGAAATCAGCCGCATTCGGGTCATAAGACTCGCCATTCTTGGGCGAGATTATCCACGAGAGCGCCAATCAGTCCGGCGCAGTCCTCCATATGTGGACTGGGGTTACTCGTCCGAACTAGGCAGTGACAAGCTGACCCACCGGTATGTGGTACTCACGTTCTCCCTCCGCGCTCTCTTCCATTTCCATATAATGAACAACCCGCGTGGTCTTACCCTAGACAATGGTCAACTCTCAGGACATTCTCTCGGGGATTGAGAGCACGGTTCGGAATAATTAACGGGAACAGCCTTGAAAATTCATTCTTTAGCCACAACGGGCATCGATGGCCAGGAGTGGAGTAGGTTGGGTGCCACTTACCGCATCATATACATAGGTAACGACGTGTCTATCACGCCACGCACAGGTCGAATTTTACTGTCGGCAGTTGACAGAAACTTGTTTGACATCTTCAGCTGCCCGCCGAACCTCAGTTGACATACATACATTCGTGTATACAGCTTACCCACGGGAAGCCACCGGCTTCCGCAATTGCTCGGCGTGGCTTGCCCGCAGCAGTACACAAGGGCCATTCAATCGTACGTATCCAGGGACCATTTGTGTTTCCCGTGGATGTGGACGGGACCGTCGCCAGTACTCACGAGTATGCAGACTGTGGGCTGTGCGGATGGATGTAAACCCAGCTGGACTCGGACCCGTTTCCATGTTTGCACCTCGATTCGTTGTACCTAAGGACGTGACAGGCGCCCATATGTTCTAGGTACCACGCTGTAATACCAAGCGTAAATTCTTGGTTTGTGTATACTCACTCTCCGACCGACCAGTTCCCGAATAGTGTGTCCATGCCGGCAATCATAGTAACGAAACCTCAGGCATCAATCATCACAGCAGGCCATGGCACGACTTGATACTGATAAGTTATCAATGTAGTCATGAAGTCGTTTGTCATTAAACCCGCTACGTGGTCGTATGGTATTCCAGTCGCCGTACTTGTATGGAGTCGAAAGTGTACCAAAACAAAAGCAAAAATGTTCGCGTCCATACCTCCCGTGGGAGCTCCCGGCCGTCTATCGGTCGTCCATGGCACGGGAGAGGGTGCTAACATAATAGTAAGTAGGTAAAAAGGAGCGTAAGGGCGGTGCCCGAGGGGTCCCTATCAAGCAGGCGCATGACGCACTAGCGGCATAGGAAGTGGGGAGACATACGGATGTCCAGCAGGTATGATGAGGAATGACATGTCAGAGGTGGGATGAAAAGGTAGAGCTTGGGCATGATATAGATGCCAACTTGTTACTTGAAGACGTCAAGCAAACAAGAGAAGAAGACCGCTATCCGTGTAGGAAGAGCGATCGAATGTTGTCACAAATTACCGATAGCAGTGAAAGGTAAAGAGAAAACTTGCAACAATTGAAGGATTAGGGGTCGTTGAAAGTGCTGAAAAGCCAAAGCTGGGTAAAACAGGGTGAAGGTCAGAATTTGAGAAGCACGGCTGTAATACCACTACACGGCAAAGAATGCAACAACAGCAGGCGGGACTGCAAGGCGGACTAGGTATCCGAACAAATATTTCAACCGACAATGAGAATCAACCTTGAAATAAAATAAGAAAAACAAATGCGTACTGCTGGAAACCTAGTGCTAGTGATTTTGCACTGTATCACCAGTGTCACTCAGGGTTTCCACTCTAACGCCCCGTGATGAACCAACGCTGCGAATGTCCCTGCCTTCTTCAGCCAGTTCACGATTGATGACATCGTCCTTTCTATCTTCATTTTCTTCCATCGGCGCACCTGCAAAATCGGGCTTTCTCAAGGCTTTCCGGAATGCATCCGCCATGATGGCAGCATCGGCGCCTGAGAAGGGCCCAGAATCGCCAGTAGAATGTGCCCTTGATACTTCGGAGACGCCATCAGGAGAGACGATGGAAGTAGGTCGATGATGCTCTGATGAAGCTCGACCCACCACACCGCCAGGCCCAGCGCCCACTAGTAGAGGGAGATTCGGCGAGTGCTGGTGGTGAGCATCTGCCATCATGGGAGAAGCAGAGCCCATAGACCCACGGTTCGATTGCATTTTCCGCCTTCGTAGACGTCTGGCACAAAACCAAACAAGAATACCTCCAGCCACTGTGGCGAAGAAACCTAGGACAACAATGACGGCAATTGCCCAGTGGGGAAAGGCAGTATTGTCTTGGGGTTGTTGGATGTTGCCGGAGGAAGTATTCGGGTTTGCAATTTGGGTAACCGAACCAAGGGACGCGGTGGATAGCGACGACTGGACAGAGTGCGTCGACTGGACGGAAAGAGAGGACACAGATGCCGAAGAAGCAAGCATGGTGGACACTACTGAATCAGCATATGTTGTCTCTGTTACCGATGTTATTGGACATCAACGGTCTAATCAACACAGGGAGTTTGACATACGGATTGCGTAGAATGTCGGGTTGGTCGTCTGCGAACCATCGAGACCGTCCTGGTTAGTCACGATCCAAAAGAAGGGATACGATAAGTTTTGTCCGGACTGCCAAGTGGCCCCTCTGTCGCCGAACCAGCTGTCGTTGACCGGCAAATTATACTGGCCAGCTGTGCCCGTCGGATTCGTGATGTTGGTGATGGTGAACAGTGCTTCTTGAGTGTCGGCATTGAACAGATAAAGATTGACGAGGTTGTAGTAGTTAAGTTGCGGCCGACGACTGTTCCCTGAAGGGGAATGAGTACGATAGGGAGCGTTGGAAAGCGAGGATACCGACAGACTACTGCAGCCCACTGATGCTGATACACCTCCTCACCAGCCGGTGGAAAGCACGTCACGTTGTTGTTGTTCGCATAAATCTGGCAATTATACTTTGCTTCCTCTGAGAAGGGGTGAGTGGACGAGTCAGCACACTGTAGTACTAGTGTATCCGTCGAGTACGGTATTGCCGCATCGCGACGGTACAAAGTCGCCTGAGACACGCACCAACTGCCGGGTCATCGGATATGGTAGTGCTGTCTTGCCTGCTTAGCAAGGAAGGGGGGTTAGACGAGGCCTGCGGGTCGGCCTTTGGCTGTAATCTCAGGTGCGATGATGGTGGGGGTGGTGGTGTTGGGTCGGGCCAGGGCGCAAGGGGACTACGCGACATGTCGAAGGATCACGAAGCGGGATATATCGACGAGTTTTCAGGCGGGAGAGGGAGGTCTGCTGTGGGCCTTGGGGACAAGGGAGAGGAGATTTGGAGGGGCAGGGGGAATAATACGTTGTGGTGGGATCAGGCGGGAGGTGCTCCCAGGGAGGGCAGAGTAGGGGAAGACACCTTGGCGACGGCACGTTCTGGGACGAGGAGAACGGCGGCTGCGAGAGCAGGGGAAGGACAGAAAGGCGAGCGAACGACGGCTCACGAGTCCCCCAGTGTCACGGGCAGCGTTGCAAAAGACGACACCGTGAAACTTCGAAAGATTCTCCCAAAGACCCGGGCCACTGCATATTACGTAATAGCGCTATTCTTGCTCTCCTCCGCACTAAGGAATAATAATAATAATAATAATCATAATACAAATAAGTTGTGATCACGCTAATGTCATACGGGTGTCCAGCTGTAATAGACGTCAAGCGGAGCACACCCCAGATCCTTCTCCGTTGGAATCCCGCTGCGTCGCCTATTAAGAACAAGAAGAAGAAAAAAAAACCCAGCGGAGATATTTTGCACCCAAGAAGACGCCCAGGACAACATTTTCGAAATGGAAATAACGCCGCCCAGGGCATGCATACACGTGACTGGTGACGCGAACTTTGATATGAAGTCATAATCCATTGGTGGCAACCACTTACGTACACGTGCAACCCACTGATATCATCGTCTCAATCAGGCTTAAAGGCGCCGCCCCTGCATACTACTGCCTATGTAGCACATTCATATCTGCGCCGTCGTGCAGGCAAGCTCACACTACCGAACTCGTTTCTCGACGACCCACTCTGCAATATTACATCCGGGCTCCAGGTCGGCAGTTCATCGTTCCTATATTCGCGGTCGACGTCGGCCCCGCCCTGGCCATGCAGCACCCGTGTGACGCTCCATTGCGACGGTGCCTTAGCTTCCCAGTGATGGTACCAGCATGCCCAACCACAGCAAATACGACCTTGCTATCAAGAGCCCCCCTGAGCTTAGCACATGGGTGTTTGGTTCCCCGCGGAATTCCAGAGCGTGCAGCATAACTGAAACGAGGCAGCGACTGCAACGGAACACTCCAGAAGTGCCCTCTCTCCGAGAAAAGACGTCTTCTCATCCCCTGAGACGTGGTGCCTACCGCTCGTACTAGTACCTGCGACGGTGCATGGATGCTAATACCGGCCGAAGTCCCCCAGAGCGATGGCGGAAAGAAAGAAAAAAAAAAAGGCCTGAGGTTATCACATGCCGACGGTGGATGTTGGAAACTAGGTAGAAGACTGCCTAGAGGCCGGTGGTGGTGTCTCTCCAGTTACCTATGTGCCCTCTGAACTCAGATCCGCGTACTGCGTGGAAATCCGAGTCAGTTCATGCAATATACGCACTTTGGAGGTATGAAGAGTATTACCCTAGGACGTCATATGCAACTCCCACGAAACGTAGAACTTTCCCATATTGCTGCCAAATACGTACGGCTTCGGTCTTACCTCGGTTTTAGCTAGAATGCATCTCGAGCAGAGCTGACTCGTCGCTGTGCACATGGGTACGCAAGTCCGCGGTATCCGGCAGTTTCGTTTGATAGTTTTCAGCCGAACTTCCAGCGAAAGTCACGTACGAAATGTGCACACTGCTGTAAGTCGATACCGGGGACGGTATGACAAGCCCGAATACGTTCGGGGGACTGGTGGTCGACGCCGACGGGGATCCATGAATTCGCCGGTCATTAGTCCCTCTCGAATCGATCTTTTATTCCTGATATTCACTACAACCGTCCATCTGCGACAAAGGCATCAAGATATCAGGAATCAGAATCTAACATCGACACTGGAATGTCTCACATTCATAGATCGGCAAACTTTGATGCCTTCTCTTTTCGTTGACGACGAGTTCAAAGTTACAGCGTCCACTGGTTCAGAATCGAGGAAGCGGGTGGCATAACCCCGCTGGGACTAGAGAGGGCTGGGAGAGGAAGTCGACCTGCCCCTAGTGTACAATATGTGCTTGTAGATCAGTCCATCCAGAACAAATCATTTGAGTGGGCGGCGCGGCTGTTGCGGATCTGTGTGCGACATCCTTGCCTGGCCATGGTCCACCAACACCACGCTGAGGCGACCTCTTCTTTCACACAGCATGTGTGGGTACATGGAAGGATTCAAGCTTCGGAATCCAAACACTAGGGTCGAGGGCCGTAGTCGATCTAGACGAACATGGGAGAGCGCGCCGAATTCGAAGGTGCTCGTCCATTCCGAAGTGGCCCAGACCTCATTACTGCCGAAGTAATACTGGACACTGCTTGGTGGTGACGCCCGCCGGGACTACTTCGGTATAGGATGGGTACACGAGCAATCCTAGTTGTCACCAGTGTTCCCTGTGGTCCCAGAACAAAGCGAAGTTCGAGGAAGACGCGATCAATTGTGGAAAGCGATAATGTGCGTCTGATAATACTAGCGAACAAGACTGGCGAGCTGGAGAGCAATCTAGCTGGAAAACCTTCTGTAGATCGGAGTTCGCGTTTCGGGAATCGGAAGTTGGTCCTTCTCCGTTCGCACCGTCGACGGGATCTTCATGTCGGTCTCTGAGCGGGGATACTCCGTTCTGCTGAGCTCGTTGCACAGAACATCAGGCTCGCCACTTCCACCATCAACGCTCCAAGGTCTTATCGTCAATTACCTTGCCCGACTTTCGCCGACGCCGACGCCATTGGCCGCGGCCATTGTTGGCAGCCCGCTCTTCCGGCCATTTTCACTCGCCAAACTCGATGCACTTAAGACATCCTTTCGCCACGCAGTCCATGCAAAACTTCACGTGTTGAAGGAGACGCCTAGCAGCATATTCTTACCTAGCCCGAATATACAGTTGAACGGTTGGCTAACGGCAATCCTCAGAGGATTGGACGGTGGCCATGCAATAACCCGGTTAATTTGCTGCAGCGGTTTACTTTTGGGTGTCCAGGATATTCTGGAGAGCTTGCCCTCCAAGCGACACGATGTTCAAGGCTCGGTGCAAAATGAAATCATCCTCGCCTTCGCGGATGTCATCGACTTATTCACTTCGTCGGACTCTTGGGGTAAAGAGTTCAGACCAGAGACAGAGGGCGGAGGTATGACTGCTAGCCGACTGCGGAATATTTCGATTCTTAACCTAGCCTAGAGGATGCTCTGACACTTTCGTTGATAACATCGGCGCAAGCACTTTTGCTTGTATCTCCCGAGAAGTTTGTCGCGCTACCTCTACCCGTATGTAGATAGGCCTGATTGCTCTGTCGCTGTCACTGATGGCTCCACAGCAAACGTTGACACTGTTAGTCCACACCATAAACAGGGCTTTCATGTCCGGAACGTTCCTTTCCTCCTTCGGCTCCTCTTGGGAATATCATCCTGAGTACAAGGTTCATATCAAGGTTTGTTTCGAGGAGGAGCTTGTCCTTAAGGCCCGAAACCTAATTTAAGTCATTAGCAAGGAAGCACTACGTTCCAAGAAATAGACGCGGTTGTTTCGTCACACGCAATGTCGGATATGGGCTCTTTGTCTAGGCTGTGCTCTAGGAGCATATCGCTGTTCGTCGATCATCGACCAAAACTTGCTCTACCGCATGTCCAAGAAACTTTTCATTGCTTAGAATCCATAGCACGAAACGTGGAGCAAGGTTGGTTGTCCAGCAACTTGGCCGAAGCAACGGACGACTCTATAGGTTTGTTACTCAAGACATTCTTTGATCTTTCAATCAAACATTTTCTTTATTCTTTACAGCCCCTGACACACGACCCCTGACTCGGTCTATCTGGGTCATCCTTAAAACTCTACTCTTTTGCACCATCATGATCGCTGAGGCCGGGCTCTCGGCCGTGGTCTACGTCCCGCCTGCTCTAGGCCACGCTGCTCCATCGCTCTCCCTCGCTGTGTTGCGTACCCTTTCACATCTTGCATTTGTGATCGAGAAATTTGGAGGCGCTGGGCATGGCGCATTTCCGGAGCTCAAACGGACATTTTACCTTGCACTCGATATCCTGGCAGAGCACCAGGCCGAGAGCGAACACTTTGTGCAGCAATCATGCGAAGGACTGTGGTCTGACACCGGTAATCTGTCACACCCCGTCCGGCGAGCTAAAAAGGCATTTGCCCTGTCCGCCATCGAACAACTTATTTCGGTTCTTAGCGCATCGGCTATCAGGACCTTTGTCCTGCCTTTTTGTTCCCCGTAAGGAAGTGGCGGTTATTCGGCACCTTCGTAACTGACAGCTTTGTAGCCACTTGGATGATGCACGCCATCGAGAAATATTCGAAGCTGCGCACAGTGTCGTCCTCGCGATACTCTCCCACAGTGCCCAGAATCTTGTCGAGGTTGACAAGTCAGTCCCGGACCCAGATGGCTCGCACGAGCACGAAAGGTCTATGCTTATCACGAGTATGGTACCGTTCTACGTGCAGTGTCTAATCAAAGTAATTGTGTTTGGCTGTTACTTTGCCGGTTCCTCTCTGACCTGCTTGTCACAGAACTCCACAGAAGGTAAACTTAACACGTCGCAGCTGCGTCTCGCCTTTGCCGCATTGGTAAAGAGTGCCTCTTCAACGGGTGACTATGCACTCCCATGGTTCTCCATCCAATCGCTGCTCAACGTTTGCAATGCATCTTCACCCACAACGGACGGAGATAGGGTACATCGACTGCACCTGGCTCTGGTCTCTAGCGTGTCTTCCGTACCGCTTACTTTACTCCCACGATTGCTTTTGGCGGTGAAGAGTGTTATAGAAACAACCAAGGACGACGATGTCCGGCATGGTGAATTGTTAGAAGCACTTTTTGAAGAAATTATAAACAATGTTGGGGACGCAGAGAAGGCATTGGCTGTATGCTGGTGGAACGAGCAATGTGCTGAGTGGGACCCACATGTACGATCTAACCATGTTGGGCAAGAAGGGGGGGCGGCGATGTTGGTTCGTCGGGAGACTGAAGAACCTTCAAGGCTGTGAAGTGAATTACTTTGTAACATCTCCCATATCAATTCGTATTTATTCGTTGAGCCGTTGATCGACTACCAATCTTTGTCTTGTCCGACTTGTCTCTGATACCAACACTCGATATATTACATGTTGCGGTAGGCTACCCGTAGGGGGAAGAGAGACAGTATTGTTTCATACATGGGTCATCCAAAGAGGGAGGGCGTCGGGTAGAGGTGTCCCCTGGTTCTCCACAGCATTTTCAAGGGAAGGCCGACGGCCTGTATTGTCGGTGTCTTCTCGCACTGACACTAATTTGTAAAGCGGATAGTATCTCCGTTGTCCGCTATTACACGCTTTTGCTCTGAAATTCCCCGTACGATTACTCCTCACCCATTTAGGAACCGCTTGTGGGGATGACATGCTACCCGGAGGTGGAGTATTTAAACCGATCACTATGTCTCTCGTGCGTGAGGACGCTAGGTAGTGTGCGTATGAGTCACAGCGGTGTACTTCCGAGACTATAACGCGATCGTGAAGTGCTTTGGCTTCGAGCAGCCGTCTGAGGCTGAAGGAAGGGTTGATTGCAGTGAGGGAATCGTTGACCATGAGAAGCACAGCACCTCCTCCTGACGGAAACTGGAAACCAGCTTTAATAGAGCATTCCGCCAGGTCAGGCGTTTGACTGTTAAATTCTATAAGTAGAGGCAGTCCTCACAGTAAGGTGGAAGCGTACTTTTCCGTGCCAGCAGACACATCCATGTCTTGCGCGTTCTGTGACGTTACCCACGTCAGTCCATTCGGGACCTCCTCTCCAAGAATGGTAGGTTGCGGGATTCCATACTGCTCTGCAATGTGGTCCTTGTAGATGTTGCCTTCCTTCATGAATACACTTCGTTTTGGCCTCCAAAATGCCCAGCGCGGACGACCAATGGTGATTCTACCCCAGTCACCAACTTCCAGGGGCTTTTCGGGATCCCAGTTGGCAAACTTCCGTGACGCACGGAAGAGGAGGTCGACATACTGCCGCTCACTGGCCATTGAGGATACTGCCCTAGGAACAGGAGCCAGGCGACGAGTTCTGGGTGGGATAGGTTTAAACTGCAACTTCCCAAAGATTCAATATATACCCTGCCGACACTCGCACTCCATGGTATAATCTGTCACAGTGCAGCATTGTAGCCAACTGGCGTGTTCCAGCCGTGAGGACAAGAGGGCAGCTAATTCATTCCCGTTATGCGTCATTTTCCGCGATCATTGTGTCCGAGTCTTTGGCGATGGCTCCAGAGCCTAGTCCAACATGCCCCGTCGACGAGGCTGGAATGGAGCATCAGCCCAGCCAAAGCTTAGTGGAACGCTGTGCAAGGTATGGTCGGCGAATTAAGCAGCTAACAATATGCGGGTCCTACCTTCCCATAACATGGTGATGTGTAGCAATTTCTGGTTTCAATTTCCATCGTGCAGTAGTATTTATTGTCATGCCCCCTGAGTGAGGATACCATGCTGCAGCGAATGGAAAGCCTGCATGTGTCTACACGATGTAGTGCAATCGCGAGGCCCGCCAGAAGTCATAACAGGATATGAAGCCAGCATTCAAAACGACACCTACCACGATATGAACCCGACACCGAAGTCACTGGCCGTATACGTGATATGATAACTCACGTGACATTGACTCGTTCCTCTGGGCGACAAGGAATTCAACATACGGCATTTCCGTCTTCACAACTATTAGCTATCTAATAATATTTGATGCGAGGCCAATAAGTCCACCAAGGCCAACTTGATGCGCGGTGTTTGTGGAGGTAGATAACATCTCGGAAACCGCTTGTGGTCACTGCGGTTGCATCTGGAGTTTTACTGAGTTTTCACGTAAAGTTCTGTACAGGCACCACCTACCCATAACATAAAGGTTAAGCTTCGTCGGTTCCATAACATTAAGTACCTCTTCTCTCGATCGCTGGTACCGTTAGACGTGACCCGCGTCAAATGGCTGAACTCGTGTCGCCTTCGGGAGTTCTTCCTCCGATTCCAGACGACCTGACACTGGTACAGTTCATATTGGATTCCCAGCATTCCTACAGACCGGTTCGGAGGCATGGGGTGCCATGGTTCATTGAAGATAACACTGGAAAGACTCTGGGATTAGACGAGGTGAGTGCCTAGCCCGCACCTAACAAACTAGGTGTATCGATCTGGGAGCTAGCTAGTATATCTCTCGGTGAAGGTGGACATTTGTAATTGACTGAGCATGCAGATACGGGCGAGGACGTACGGGCTTGCGAACGGACTAAAGACCAAGTTTGATATCAGTATGTTGCCACTCGATTATATCGATCGCAGTTAGCCCTGATCCATCTCGTCCAGAGGAAGATGATGTCGGTCAGACTATTATCCTGCCTGCTTCACATGTTTGCTTGCATTAACCACGCGTCACAGTTCTTCTCTTCAGTCCGAATCACCTCGGTGTGTGTCCAGTTGCCCCTTATTTTTCGCTCCTGATTATGCATACTCAGATTATCTTGTCGTCGTCTGGGCTGTCCATAGACTGGGCGCCATCATTTCGTACGTGTTTCGCTCGCATATTGGAATGTATCACAGAACCCCTCACGCTTGCGTAGTGGTGCAAACCCCTCATTCACCCCAGCTGAACTTGTTTACCAGGTGGAAGTCACGAAGGCTTCCATCCTCGTGGCACACCCAGAGACCCTTCAAGTCGTCCTATCTGCTGTCCAGACCACTCATCTACCAACAGATCGCATAGTATTGTTTAACACCGCAGCTCCACCCTCTTCTCAGGGCATGTTTCTTACCGTGCAGGACTTGATTAGTCAAGGACTGTCTATCCCATCTAGCTTTCGCGAAAGACACTTAAGACCTGGTGAAGGGAAAACAAAGATAGCATTCCTTAACTTTTCGAGCGGAACCACTGGCCGACCTAAGGTAGACTAGACCTAGAGCAAGCATCTTCCGGGTGATTTTGACACCTGGCAAATAGGCTGTCGCTATTCCACATTATGCCCCTATAACCAACGTTATCCAACTTGCAGTGCACCATAAGGTAAACGAAGACCAAGACCATACCCGATGGGAGGACCAAAGGTTCCGGCCCGGTGATATCTGCAGTGCTGGTGAGTAGTTCTTGTATCTGAAACAGGACATCAGGTGATGGAACACGTCGAGAAAAGTTTTACCCCTATACCGTAAGTGATATCTATGGATTCAGTAGGGAGGTATCCGTTAAATCACCCAGATATTTACGGCATGGTGTACAATGTAAGAATTGCATCAAATCTCTGCTGCTTTGTTGATTTGCTTCTTCTAGACTCATTACATTCTCTTTTGCGGGGTCGGTGGCAACCACTGACTATCGCCTACTCAAGCTGATCTAATATCTAGATGGCTATCGTCCTTACGACCACCCGATTCAACTTCTTGGACTTTCTTCGCAGTATTACTAAGTATCGTATCACCCATCTTATGTGAGTGACTTCTTTATTTCGATTGCCTTCTATACAGGATGCAACCCCCGACAGGCTTGTTCCCCCTCAAGTCGTTACGTTCTGCAAGGTTTTCTACCTTGCCCCGTTCTATTCAAGGCATCCCACTGACTTGTGGAGTTCTAGCATCCCGCTGTCTCCCATCATGACCTTAGTCATGTTCGATACGTGACATCAGGTGCAGCACCACTTTCCTGGGAAGTTATGAATCAACTGGTGGAAGTGTTCCCCAACGCCAGCATAGGGCAAAGTTATGGTCCGTATGTTCTCTATGTCCTACTTATACTTCCCCCCATGTGGCGAACTCAGGGACCACGGAGTCATGCACCGTAATTACGACCTTTCCGGTTGACAAGCAGCATGACTTAAGTGGCAGCGCTGGACGGATAATTCCGGGCATTATTGCTAGAGTGGAGAAAAGCGACGGGACGCTCGCCCAATTCGATGAACCGGGCGAGTTGGTTGTTAAAACCCCATCGCTCTCGTTGGGATATGCCGGAAATCCAGAAGCGTAGGTGGTGTTGTGAAGTTTGGCCATTTGTTTGATAGCCTCTGTTGCCCAGCACCCGGGAGACATTTGTGAATGGGTGAGCATAGTGCACCTTCTTCTTTCGTCGCCTGACAGTCGTCTAGTTGGCTTCGTACTGGTGACGAAGTTAAGATGAACAAGCACGGCGATATATTTGTCCTGGATCGCCTGAAAGTTGAGCTTCGTTTCGCGTTTCTCGAATCAGACGACTTACATCAACCACTCGCTACCCAAGGAAATGTTGAAAGTGCGAGGCTTCCAGGTTGCCCCAGCAGAACTTGAAGGCTGCATTCTTGATCACTCCGATGTTGAAGATACTTGTGTTGTCGGTGTTCCGGATGAATATAGCGGCGAACTCCCGCTGGCCTTCGTAGTTCTCCGCCAAGAAGCGGCGAAGCGAGCCCAAAGCAGTCCTGACGTTGCCAACGAAATCAAGCGATCAATAGCCAAGGTTCGTTTAGTGACGGTTAGAGAAATTTGTCTGATTCCTGGCCCCATCTGGATTAGCATGTTGCCGACAGCAAGGTTGCGTACAAGCATCTAGCTGGCGGAGTTGAATTTACCGATTCCATTCCCAAGAATCCGAGTGGAAAGTTGCTCAGGCGTGTGCTGAGGGATATTGCCAGCCAACGGATGACCCGAAGAACTGCGAAGTTGTAGATTGAATTGTAGATAGCGCTGCTGTACTCATTTCAGGATCTTATCTTATCTCGCAAGTGCTGATCTGGATCTGGAAGGATCAGGAAATGTACTACGCGTCCATCCCGCTCAGCACAGCTGTCTTATATTATAAGCAACACGGACTGCTGTGCTTGTCGTAGTATCTTACATACACTCACCTCTGTCCAGCGTTCCACGTACGAAATCCACGTCGCTGAATGAGTTCTCCAGTACAACTTTACGTCTACGACCTCAGCAATGGATTGGCTAGAGAGATATCCATGCAACTGACTGGACGACAGATTGACGGCATTTGGTCAGCCACACCTTGCGATGGACGTGTTACCATTCTGACATTAGCAAAAGGCATACGTCTGTTGTTGTTTTCGGCAAGGAGATATTCTATGGCCAAGGCATTGTCATCACACTTCCTGGAAAGTCTCATGTGCGTCACTCTGGAATTTGCTTGCATCCCCCGGCTTCGCTATAAGACACTACTTACGCGTCCCTATATAGCTTGGGTCTCCGCTCAGGGTTCTCGAGATGGGCGAGACCGCTATAGATGAGGAAACCTTCGAGCAATATCTCATACAGATGCGCGAGCGATTTACAGCAGAGCAGGTCTGTAATCCCGGAATCCTGGCACTCGGTTTCCCGCTAATGTGATGCTCTTAACCGCAGTACCACTTACTAGGTGAGGCAGAGATTGCATAGCACTGTTCGGAGATCGTGTTCATCGGCTTCTCTTAGACTTCAACTGCAACACTTTCACAAATGAATGTATTGGTTTCCTCACCGGGAACAACATACCAGGCTACATACAATGTAATTCAGCATTTCCGTGGTTGCATAGCAGTGAGCAGGACTGAGGATCTTCGTTAGCCCTTCCAGCAGATTTCCTCTCAACACCGTTTGGGGCGGCACTCCGACCAAGCATAGACGCCATGTTTCGCAATGGCGCGCCTTCAGGCATCCCTACCCCTCCTCCAGAAGTCACTCGGGAGGCAGCAACAGTCTCACCGAACCCAACCCTTGCTACTGGCCTCCTGGATGCCATAGCAGCGCGCGCTGCCAATAGTCACTCGGGAGGATCATCTGGTACATACCTCCCCACCCCTGCACCTACCTCCCCTCCCACTCCATTTAATGCAACGCCCGTTAAAAGTTGCACGGACTCCACAACATTCCAATCCCTGCTTATAAGTCACCGTGCCGTCGTTGCCTTCTTCACAAGTGCCACCTGTGGTCCTTGCCGCGTGATCGAACCTGTCTTCGAGGAGCTTGCGAAGAACAAGAACAGGGCGGAGGGTGGTGTTGCATTCGCAAAGATAGATCTAGCGGCTGGCTCTGGTACTTCAGTCGCTAGCCAGTATGGCGTCCGCGTCACCCCCACCTTCATTTTCTTCTTGAACGGACGAAAGGTAAGTAGATATGCTAGACGTATTAAATATTCGGTTCAACTCATAATACGCAGACACACGAACTTAGAGGAGCTAATGTGCCAGAATTACGAACCCAAGTTGACATGCTCATTTATGAGGCGTTCCCCGGTATATCCAACTTATCAATGCCACTATTTTTCTGGCTGATCACGAAAGCGGTTTAGCTCACCCCCATTTGTCCCTGTCCCTTCCGGCCACCGGGTCCATATCGTTGAAGCCCATTCTCTTTACTCAGATCCCTAATTTGGACACACTGCTATCAAAGTTCAACGGGTTCATCGATGCAGCTCCTTCATGGTCCGGTCCCCTCACTCAAGCCCAGGTTAAGCAAGCCCTGTCAAAGACGGTCATCCCATTCCTGAAGGCATCTTCCACTACACCACCCTCTCATCAGTCACCGCAGACAGCGTTCGACTACTGGCCAGCCCTTGTATCGAACCTGGTATCAAACCTGGCAATGAGCACCCTGTTTCCGCTAGTTGATATTTGGCGGATTGCTTTACTTAACTCAAAGTTTTCTGAATGGAGCGCGGTCAAGAAGCAACAGAACCCCATTAGCTTGCTTCTGTCGAAGGCCCTGCAATCGAATGATGTCCCCCGGAATTATTTACTTACCCTCCTTCGCATGCTTTCTAATGCCTTCTCTAATACAAATTTAGCAAGAATGTGTGTGGTGGCCATCCGGAACGACGTCACATCAGTGCTTGTGTCAGCATTGCTGCACGAGGACGTGGCAATTAGAACAGCTGCCGCAAGCCTAGCCTTTAACGTCGCTGCATACCTCCAGAAGCTTAGATTGGAAAGGATGGATTCACGTGGCAGTGGTGTAGACCCTGAGGAGGATGTAGAATGGGAAGTTGAGATGATAAGTGCAATTCTTGAGGCAACCAAGCAAGAGAATACGAACGAGGACTCAGGTGAGTCGGATGTTGGGTCATGTACTTGTAATTGCGATAATCACACCACTGCAGCTCATCGTTTGATTTCCTCCCTCGCTCTTCTTTTGCGATTCTCGCCATTCCTAGAGCATCTGCACCCTCTGCTGGAAGTGTTGCAGTCGCGCAGTGTCTTGATGTCAAAGTTGCAGAGCGGTGGGGGTGTTACGAAAGCGGAGGTCCGCAAATTAACCTTGGAGGTGGCGGAAAAATTGTGTCCCTAGATGTAATTAGGTCTGAAGGACTGACATACCTATCTATTAGCGCCAGCACAAATATTACAAGGAGAGATACATTCAGATGATATTTCTTCATTGTACTGTAAGCAAAGAGCCGTGCGAATCGTGACCGTTGACGTCACTTTCTCCATTTCCTTGGTTCATTCGTCTCAGTGGCGCTGCTGGCCTTAGTGCTCTTGGTCGCTGTCATGTCTCCCTACCGTGTATTTCGTTGTGTGTTCGTGCGCTTTCATTTGCTCAGTATCATCGCAGACACGTGGTAGCTCATTGGTGATGCAGTGCATTTCCTGGCGCTATGTAACGCATTGCTCACCTTCCCCCAATGCCATCCCTTCTATTTCACTGTCCATGCCATACCAGGCAGAACCATTTCTGCCGCACCGGTTGGAAGAAGTCTGCCATTCTGTCCACAACACTAGCACTGAATGAGTGAGAGTAATGGCGTTCCTGAAAGCATTAATATATAAAAAATGTCCGGGTATATGTAGACGGGATACAGGTGATGACTCATCACCTATAGTCCCGTCTATACCCGGACATCCGGAAAGCCATCGCTTTCACACCCTTACTCTCTACTTCCGAACTTCAAATATGTTCTCCAGTAGGTGCCTCACGGGCGTCACACAAAGTGCAGCCAGAACATCCCGTGTACGATTGCTTTTGCTTATTGAATACTCAACCCCTTCATGCTTACGTTGACGTACAGTCGTTCAGAGGATATGCAACTGCCTCTCCAACTGCCGCGTTCGCTGGGAACAAGGGAAGCAGTGTAAGGCATACTGGTCATCGAGATGTTGTGCAACTGACGAGCACTCAAGGGAAAATACACTGTTACTTTGATTCCTGGAGATGGTAAGCATATCATATCTTTCCAGGGAATACACATGCCCTGACGCGGACGTCCTAACTGCAGGCATCGGCCCCGAAATTAGTGAATCCGTGAAAGATATCTATGCCGCAGCAGACGTTGGTTGTTCATTCATAGTACGTATATCGCACTAATAAGATCGTAGGTGCCCATCCAATGGGAGGAAGTCAGTGTCACTCCTGTCCTCAAAGGCGGAAAGACGGTCATCCCAGACATCGCCATCAATTCGATAAAGAAGAACACCGTTGCATTGAAGGGTCAGTCGCTTCGTTTTCTCGCGGTGGGTCGATTGCGTGATGTTCAGAACAGGTCCCTTGGCCACACCGAGTATGCCTCTGGCTTCTCTTCCATTTTCAAGCTAGCACTCAATTGGATCAAGTCGGAAAGGGACATGTTTCCTTGAACTTGACCCTCCGTAGGACATTCAACCTTTTTGCAAATGTACGCCCGTGTGTTTCGATCAAAGGATATAAGACTCCATATGATGGTGTGAACACCGTGCTCATCCGTGAAAATACGGAAGGAGAGTACTCGGGTATTGAGCATGAGGTACTTTAATCTCTCTTGTCCCATTATTAGCTTATGCGCAGTGTCTAGATTGTTGATGGGGTCGTTCAATCGATCAAACTCATTACCTGGGACGCTTCCGAGCGCGTGGCCCGTTATGCATTCCACTATGCACAAGCCAGCGGAAGGAAGAGAGTCACCGCTGTTCACAAAGCCAACATCATGTGAGCTTCACTCGGAGCC
>JADGIP010000368.1:0-20165 GCA_016618355.2 Astraeus odoratus | reverse complement strand
ATTCGATGGCCTAACAATTATCCACGCACTTTTAATAGATATTCCACGGTGCTAATGATAATTCGCGTTTATGTGTTCCACTGAATATGTCAATCATCAACGACCTAGGTACGGCTGTTTGCTTACAAGAATAGACAGGCGGAGGAGAGCAATCAAAACTACGGCCTGTATACCATTCCATAACATCAAGATTTCTCGTGTGTCAAGTGTAACCCATCATCTCCGTTATTTTCTGCAGAATGTCTGATATCGTAGGGCGTGATGGCGGCTCTTTCTGCCAACACGATAAACAGATGTTCCACCAAGCATCTGTCATACGATGGCAAGTTGATTCTTCCGTGGGGCGATCAGGTAGACGCCCCATTACTATTCTGGTTACGATATTCACGTTATGGTTACGCCCATGGAATGGTATTGATCGGCTGAACAGCTCCTGAATAAAAGAGGTGACTCTCATACTTGATTGGGTTGGGCATTATAGGTGATTCCCATACCAGTGCTGTCATCCCATATGCCCAAACATCGCTTGCAGCAGATGAGTTATATTCGTCCAAAAGCTCCGGAGCCATCCACGCAAACGTGCCTCCCCGTGGTGAATCAATACTTAAGCTGAGAGTAGACTTCGTTAGGGTAGATAACCCGAAATCAGTAAGGAGGGCACGATGATCATTGGAAACCAATACGTTGAGCTATATAAAGGACCATCCATCGGACAGGCTTAGGTTTATAGTTGGTAGGTAGACTTACGCCCTTTAGATCACCATGACATATGGGTCCCAATTCATGTGTATGGAGATATTGCAGTCCGGTTGCGATATCCCTAAGCTAAACGAGTGCATGAGGACAAATTAGACGTGTAACCCCACACCAACTCACTAGTGGACGGGGGTCATTCTGTATATCTTGTACGTAGTTGTGTGCGTCTCCTAATTCCATCCAGTCCGATATTATGGATATCGTGACACCGAACTGCGTAGAGACACCAAGCAGTCGAACGATGTTTTCGTGATGCAGTTTAGAACCTATGTGGACTTCTCGAAGGATGCGCTAATTGTCAAGATCAGGGGCAGTATATCGCTAGTGGTTGGCATGATATCACCTTTAATGCGTCCATATCACTTGGCGGTACCCCATAGAAGGTTTTCACTGCCACCATTATTTCCTTCCCATCCTTACGCAGGACACCCCTACGCACGAGTGCAGCCCCGCCGCGCCTAGGAAAATGCTTATTGTCGATCTCGACTTGGCCATTGAGATTTATACAGTATCTAGCTGCGCTTTTACAAACTTCCTGCAGCACCATGGATTGATCCGTCTCTACTCGAGGGGGTGCTAGACGCTATCCAGTTAGTCAGAAGATATAAAACGTATTTATGAATACCCAATACTGACCATAATTTCCCTTATTTTCTGTAGGATCTGTGATATTGTGGGGCGCCTGGACGGCTCATGCTTTCGACACGACAAGCATATATCCCACCATGGATCTGTCATGCGAGAACAGGTCGATTCTTCAGTGGGGCGATCAGGTAGGCGCCCTGTTAATATTCTGAGCATGACAGGTGCTATGCCGCTGGATTCGTGAAAAGGAGCCAATTGGGTAAACAATTCCTGGAATGAGAGGGTGAGCCGCCAGACCACGAGATATCCAGGTCATCTGCGTACAAGCACAACCATCCCGAACGCCCAAACATCACCTGCAGGTGACGGGGCATAGTTGTCCAACAGTTCTGGGGCCATCCAGCGGAACGAGCCACCCCGAGGTGGATCAGGATCCATATCAGAGTTGGGGTACATGAAGACAGAACTATAAAAATCGGCGAGGAGTGCACGGCGATCATTGGAAACCAGAACATTCCGCTGAAGAGTGCGTATGTTATAGGTATCCATGCCTGAATTTTTCAGACTTACACCATTCAGATCGCAGTGTATGATCGGGCCCAGCTTGTGAGTATGAAGATAATGCAGTCCAGCGGCAATATCCATGAGCTGGACAAACATATCAAGCCATGATAAAATTTCTTCCTGATCTTCAGCTTACCAAAGGCCGAGGATCGTTCTGCGTATTTTGAACGTAGGCGTGTGCATCTCCCATTCCCATCCAATCTGATATAATTGAAATTGTAAGGCCGAAGTTGGTGGAGACCCCCAGCACGCGGACAATATTTTCATGGCGGAGCGTCGACCACAGTTGGATTTCCGCAAGGATACGCTAAACGACTTGACGAGTGAGCCAAAGATTATGTCCATCAAGCCATGCGTTACCTTGAGCAGATCTTCATTTGCTGGAAGGCCAGAGTAGACTTTGACTGCTACCTTATTTTCCGCTACTCCTTGACGGAGGGTTCCTGAGTACACCAAGGACCTACTCCCCCGAATAGGGCCTTTTCCTTCATCCAGAGTGATTTGACCGTTGAGATCGACACTACATTGGGTCGCCCGCCGATAAAATTCCTTGAGCACAGACGTATCGGTCAGACTGATCTCGAATACAATAGCAAGCTAAGAACGAACCTCGACTCCTTCGACATACACGTAGTCTGCGGGTTCCATCGCCCGCACGTCCAAGGCAGACAACTTGAAGTCCATCTGAGGTACTGTATAGAGATAGTGGACGGGCGCAACTGAATAGCAGGGTTGTGGTAAAGGGCACAATCCCGCTAGTGGAACGCAATCGATTTGGATGGCAGGCAGTGTTACCCAACGAAACCCAAGACCTTGACATTCTAATTGTATCTTCCAGCTAAGGTTAACCGCCCGCCGTTCATATATGCGGGAAAGCCAGTTGTTATATCCAGCAGTATGTTATTTCAAGCAGACAATCGCCCTGATTTCCCTTGGTCACCTCTGTCTGTTCATGATACGTGCGGACTCACTGCATCCGATAAAGATCATCTGATTTTGCAATTACGATGGAAGATGGAGCATGGCCAGGCTATCCCCCGCTGTTTCAAGCCTCTCCTTTGACCGATTGAGCGCTTGTGGTGGCGGTGGTGGTGGTGGTGGTCATGGAGGTACCGAGACTTGAGGTGACATAACGATTAATTACTGGCAAGAGCGTGGGAAAGCATAGCCATGAGGGAGCAGCATGTCCGTTCGTGTCCCGAAGTCGTGCACTCCGGCTTGCAGACTTACATATACCTCGGGGCTCAGCGCGGTCGTACATAGAGTCGCCTCTGCAGCGAGGTATTGTCGGTACTGCACCTACGAAGTCTACCCGACGAACGCCTCAGCTCTATTCGACGCCCCACATCGCTAAACCACACCGACGTCAATCACTGTATCTCTCCAGTGCTAGCCATGAATCCCGTCGTGAAACGCATTCAGCCTTCCAGAGCACCGTCGCCTACTCCTACGTCCTTTTCTGGCATCTCAAACTACCGCACAGACTCGTATCGTCCGATCAGAGATCAGCCAGGAGTCCCGGCTGTGCCCCCTTCACTTGACCAGAGGGCCATCGCAAGGACGCACTACAATGAGCTATCTCAGTACCTGGCTGCATACCTTGCGAAAGGTCGTTTATGACTCGTACCTATCCATAGCACTCTGTCTGAACCCCTCCTCAGCGCCCCCTAACTCACGTTCCTCTGCCCGCCAGAAGCTGACGAAACTCACAAAGCAGCAGTTCCAGGAGCTTTCGACGGACGTCTACGATGAACTCGTTCGTCGAAAGACAAATACATCCGATAACGAGGGTGGGTGCATCTACGGGTGGATAAACCGATTATCTGATCGTCTTCTCGCAGTCCCCTGTCTACCTGCCCGCGAGGATTTCCATCCGAAGCGCAACCAAGCCCGACAGAAACTTGCCACACTCCCGCCTCCCCGGTTCGAGGACCTCTCTTCTGATGTTTTCTTTGAGCTATCCAGGCGATACCCAGAATTCAAGGAAGAGGTGCGCTTTTGTGTCTGGTTGTTCATCAGCAATCTGAGCGCTTCTGTTTCAGGATGAAAGCGTTCCTGCAGGCGTCGGTTCGCCGCACTCAACCTATGAGGACATGCCCTCGCCTGAGTTCCATACTTCACCACGCTCCGATTCAGTGATCCTCCCTCCGAGCTTGCGATCAGGACGTGTGTCCGAAGACCGGGCCATAGACAGCGGGTATGGCAGCAGCTCTCTTGGAAGAAGGCCCTCTGAGGAGGGTTTCGGCAGACACCGGCCGAGCGACGACGAAATCCCTTCAGCGCGTCGAAGCGAGGACACACACAGCAACAGGTCAGGGAACACAGACGATTCAACTCTCGCATACAGTGCTCGTAGGAAGCCATCACAGGATATGCGTGCGACGGCAGCAGCAAACGCGGCAAGCGCAAGAGCTGGTGCTGCAGCTGATTTTGGGCGACGTCCTAGTGCATCTGCGAGTATCCGTAGTGATTCCTCAGGAGCGACTGGCGCCCAGAGCGCAACAGCCACGAGCGGAATGATTATCCCGAACAAGAGCACAATCGCAGAGGAAGATATCGAGGTGCCCTTTGGGAGGGAGATCAGAGACAGCTCTGGCACAGCTATAGACGATCGTGATCGCAGTCAGGAGAGAGGCAGGAATGGAGATGGGGACGCAGGTACCGACGTCGAGGATAATAGCACCATGGTAGGATTGAGTGGACTGAGTGCCCGATTGAGATCTCAGGGTGATTTTGACGATGATGGTGGCCGAAGTGCAGATGATTACTTCGACAAGGTGTCTCTTGGACGAACCTCCGTCACGTCCGATCGGTCTGCTGGTGGTCACCAGAGTCTGACATCCAGGATGATGGGCGGTCGAGCGAGTGTAGGCGGTGACGAACAGGAGAGACTGAGGCGCGAGTACGAATTCAAGATTGCGACAATGCAACAGCGCATCGTCGCGCTCGAGCGAGATGCGGCAAACGCAGAACAGCGGGACAAGGAACTACGTGATAGCCAGCAGCGTGCACGGTTACTTGAAGAAGAACTTGATGGGTTCCGCAAGGCAAGCACAGTTCTCAGTTCTTTGGTGTGGCATTAACGCTAGCACATATAGCGGGCCGAAGAACATGCAGCAGCAATGAGAGTGTTGCAAAAAGAGCTAGACGAAGTTCGCGAACTGCGTGCAAGAGAGCGAGAACGTGAATCGAAACGTGCTCGGGAGGACGAAGAAGAGCTACAAATCCTCCGGGACCGCTGTGAATGTCTCGAGCAAGAGCACAGCGAGGGCTCAGGAACGGTATGTACATGCATCCTACGTTCTGCAATGTAAAGTGACTATCCGAAAGGTTGACAATGAGCTCATTGAGCAACTTCGGTCTGACATGGAGAACCTCATGATAGAGCTATCAGACCTCGGACGTCGTAACGACGAACTCATGACTGCAAAGGAGGCAGACCTTGCGATAATTAGGGACCTCGATGTACAGTTGAAGGAGTACAAGCGTCGATATGAACAAGCCAAGACAGAACTAAGAAGCGTGAAAGGTGAGGTGATACAATCAACACAAATCGTTACTTACTGATCCGCCCCTACATCCGACTTACCGCAGCTACATCGCAGCTGTTCACGCAAACACCTAGGATGGATGACCAGCTCCCGATGGCCCTAGATGGGGGTCTCATCGACATGCATGTCACGGCATTCATATCCTCGATCGACAGCCTCCTTGCGGCAGGGAGATCGAATGCGCCTACCCGTGTCCTCATACCCATGAAAGCCGTTGTGACATCTACCACGGCCATCATTGAGGACGTGCGTGCATATGAGTCACGCCCGACCAGGTTGGACGTTGACATAGATAGCCTGCGTACCCTCCGTGAGCGGGCGGAAGCCACGTTGTCAAACCTTGTCGCCGTCTCCAAAACGCATGCGACAAGCGCGGGAATGTCGCCCGTCAGCCTTCTGGATGCCGCTGCAAGTCACGTCTCGATCACTGTGACGGAGATCACCAAGATGATTTTTATCCGCAAAACTGCACGTACGGAGCAGGACCTCTGTTCCCCTCCGCCGCAGGCATCTAGTCAATCTCAGGCAACCCTGTGTTATGTGCCGGCATCACTCCGGTCGGTCGATGACTTGCGGTCATCCTCTGGTCAAGAGCGCCGGCCGTCAAACGGGAGTACGAAGAATGGGGATTTCGGTAATAACGGAGCGGCAACTAGGTTCTCTGTGGAACGCAAAGGCTCATCTTCGACGGAGCCATCAAGTTCCAATGCAGGCTCGCCACCTCCTATATTCAACCGACCTGGAGGTGGGAACGGTGGCACCAGCGACCGCTCCATGCCGGCCGAGGGAGGAGAAGACGCATGGTCGGAATTAAAGGCATGGCACTCTAACTTTGCCATTTTATGGGACTAACTGTGCATGTACAGCCATACCTAGAAGCCCAAACGGGTTCTATTGCATATGCCATCCAAAATGTTCTCTCAGGCGTTCGCAGTCCCAACCCAGCACCAACCCTGAATGAGAATATAACACAGATCATCACCATCGTGTCCAGCATAGTCGCCGTCTGTAGCGACAACTTGCCACCCTCCTCGGCTCAACAAGGTGCTGAGTTCCTGAAGGATCTTAGAGACCATGCCAAGACTCTGCAGGACGTACAACAGTTGCCGGATGTGACCAAAGAGTCGAGGCAAATTATGGCGAAATCAAGCTTTGCGATTGCTAATGCCATGAAGGGGTTGATGAAATTGTGAAGGATAAACGATTGATGCGTCATCATTCTTGTTTTCTCGTCTTCGTGAGCGCCTTTCGTGGTTTGCATACTGGTTTGTGCGCTGGCTCGCGTGACATTACTATTGTATACCCACTTTCTGGTTACTATTATGGTCCTCACATGCAAGCCGTTCATATGTTTACATATACTTTCTACGAAGGTGATGTTGATACAGGTATCATAACATACATATATTTTTACTGTTCACATATTATTGAATATATCCTGCACTTCTTGGATAAGTTTATCTTGGTCCATGTTGCCTCTGAGGTTGGTATCCTCCCCATTGACTCGTAAGAGGGTTCCTAAGGATTCCCAGAATTCTGAGAGATCAGCACTAGGAAGACTGGCCCCAGTATCACCAAAACGGGTGGTATTACTAGCAGTATTATTGCCACCGATATCCCGCAATGCTTCGTCCACCGCACCAGTATCGAGCATGCCGTTACCATTAGCAGATGGCCCCTCTATATTCACACTCGCTTCAACATCGGACATCGGATTAGAAGCGGTTGATGGGAGGAAGGAAGATATATCGGCGAATATGGCATCCGAATCCGAAAACCATGTTGCATCCGAGTCCGTGAACCAAGGGCCACTTTCGTTGTCTGTCAGCCAGGCACCATCCGTGTCGGTGAACCATGCACTGTCCGAATCAACCTGCCAATGTGTCAAAGCGCCTGAATCGGTAATCGTGATCGAAGCAGCGCTTCCGCCACCTTGCGAATTGCACAATTCTAAGGAGTCTGGGCCGGACAAAATGTTGTCGGATACACGAATGTCGTTCATATCTAAGTTTTTGACTGGACTTGACAATGGACTCGTAGGCGGAAGGGGTGAGGAAGGGGGCAACGGGCTCGATGGCACACGCCAATCTTCGCCTTGTTCATCGCTACCCATGTCTCTTGCTTTATCTTTGTCAGCCCAAGCGATGCCTTGCTCGCGTTCTCCCCTTTCTCCCGTGGTATCCTGTGCGTCACTATACACGGCGGGACCGTCAGCGCCGTACACAGGTCGTGGAGTCACATTAACTCCAAGTAATGTTTCATCTAACTTGCAGTTCAGTATGTCATCCTTCGCAGCATCTGGCCGTCGTTTGGTATTTATAGAATTGGTGATACCACCAGAGACGTTATCTGGTTTCACTTCGCTGAATCCCGGACACGGAGGGATGCCTTGTGGCATAGAACCCGGGACAGAAGTCGCAGGTGTGGACGACGTGACTCTCTTGCGCGGAGTTGGAGTCCGCGGATTTCGGGGTGGACCAATAAATATTCGGGTAGTTTGTTGGGTGCTGTGGGGAAGAGTGCGAGAAGTTGGTGAGCTGGAGCTTGAAGGTACCTTGAGTGGCGCTCCCGAGGATTTATAACGGCCATGTTCAGGGGTATGCATGGACCGACGCGGAGTGCGATACAACGGAGTTTGCGGCGGTTGCTTAGCACTCCTCCGCGGGGTAGTGGTAGGGGGCCGATGAACGGATGGTGACCTCGGGGTCTGCATATAACGAGTGGTGGTGGTTGGTGTAGTTGGAGTAAATAAAGTACCGGACGGGGTAAATAACGAGCCCGTCCCAGTTCCTGGAGTAAACAAGGTGGCTGTTCTAGACGGTGTCTGCTGCGGAAATGATTCACTTGGAGGTGTAGTGGTTTGACCTCCCTTTCTAGATTCAGCCTTCTCTGTCGCGAGTGTTTTCCGGGGAGGTGTACTAGGAGGCAGGGCATGGTCCGATGACGCTCGAGGTGGTGAGGACGGTATAGGTGCAATCGCATCCGATGCGAAAACCGGAAGAGATAGCGCATCTGCTGAATTGGTCGTAGTCGAGGTAGGCAGAACTGGTTGACCATGCATTTGCCCTGTAGCACGGCGCGGACCACCATCAGTTTCGCCGTCACTGTCATCCGAAGAGCCTTTAGATGATACCCCTCCTTTCTGCCTGCCGAAAACCCCCGACCCCCGCACCCCTCGCTTGCGTCTTTTTGACTTTGCGACTTCCCTGCGCCGCTCAGCTTCCTTTGCTTTCTTATCCTCTGCAACTCGTTGCCGCTCCAGCGCCTCTTCGGATAGACGGGGAAGCGTCGCAGTGTTTGTACGAGCCCATGCTGGAAGAACAAATTTCTTCAATGGGTTTTCACCAGCTACTGGGGCCTTATGCATTAGTGCCTGGCCAGTCTTCGTTGGTACTGCAGAAGTCGAAGATAAGCACGGTGGGGACGTAGTATAGGGCCTTTGGACTGTAGGAGTTTTCCGGGGTAGTACACTGCAATGGAATCCCTCACTTGCAGGTGCGGTGTTCTCTGAAGCACGTGGTTGTACGTATTGTGCACCATCGGAGGCCACATGCAAGACTAAACAATGAAAACGAGGTCAGTAAATGGTCTCCCTTGACGTAACCAAGGTGCATTGGAAACGGACAAACACGATGGAGATGTCCAGTG
The DNA here is from genome assembly GCA_016618355.2 of Astraeus odoratus. Classification (NCBI taxonomy): domain Eukaryota; kingdom Fungi; phylum Basidiomycota; class Agaricomycetes; order Boletales; family Astraeaceae; genus Astraeus; species Astraeus odoratus. The sequence goes on along the minus strand of JADGIP010000368.1, from coordinate 11,061 downwards.
GGGCGATATGTGGTCGTGGTCTAAAGTACCTACCTGAATCTCTTCCAGAGCCTTTGCGCTTTTTTGACTTATCCCGCAGACGAGCCTCGTGTTCAGCCATGAATTCTCCAAGGGTCCGTTTACGAAGAACTGTGGACTTCGCTGATGCGGAACCACCATTGATTACGGAGCTGGGAGTTCTAGATGTCGCCGCAATCGACGACGGGGGTGAAGCAGCTGAACTAGGTGGGGAATGGTGACCAATAGTCCCGTCACTAGTGTGTGCCGACGATCGGGAACGCGATGAAGAGGGTAAATGCGACGAACCAGATAATCTGCGCATCGAATTCAACATCGATGGAAGTCGACCTAACGGGGAGGAATCCGGACATTTACGGCTTAAGGGACCGACATCTAATGCAGAACCGGAAACATTTCGCGGAGAGCGCACCATGGCAGATGGGAATCGGTCATGACTATAGTCGTTTCGGGAGTGTTTCCCCAGCCGTGTTGGTGTTGGAGTCGTAGGAACATGTACCGTAGAATAAGGTGGATATTTGGAAGTCGGTGTTTCAGGCTCTTTGATTGGAGAGCGGGTCGGGGTAGTCTCAACTGTGGGCAACGAAGATGACGGCGTTGTTTCTTGTGTAGACGGCGTGCTAGCTGGCATCGGCGACGGAGTCGATGTGATTGACTCCTGTGCACTTGGGCATGATGCAGATGATTCAGCAACAGAATCGGTATCCCGTTTGCGAAACGCCGCAGTGTCCACTGCAGAGGAATCAAGCAAGACGATGTCAGAATCCGCATCATCCCCAACATCAGCGCCATCCTGTCGCTTAGGGGTGTCGTGATCGACTGTTTCATGTGAGGTAGACAGGGGCTGCGGATTGCAGGTGAGAATTTGCGCCAGAGCCGTTAGTAAAGCCGTATTTTGTGCGGACGGTTCTCCAGCGCTAGTCGCTATTGGGTTCGCAGAGGTGATGACTGAAAGGAGCGCAGACAGTGGAGTCTGTCCAGAATTGTGTAGTTGGGGAGGTGGGGGTGGTTGGGGGTGATAGACATATGGCGTTGGCGCTGGACGTGTCAAAGGTGCACAGATGAAGGGCGATCTGGTAGGTTGCCGCTGTTGCCGCGGAGGTCGCGATTTCGCCTTCTCCTTGCTCTTTTCAGATGGCTTTGGCGAAGAAGAGCGTGGAATAGGGGCCCCTTCTGCCGTTGTTTCAGCGTCTATTTCGGTCTGGGGATTGCACCTTGCAGAAGATGATTCAACTTGTTTTATCTTTGACCTAGATTTGGAACCCTCTGGACGTCCGCGCCCGCGCCGAGGCGGACCAATATATACTTCTGGGAAATCAGCTGATCGAGTAAGGGTCTGGGGTTGGGGGGGAACCGGTTGGGGTACAAGCACAGGCGGGACAGTAAATGAAGGGGGAAAGTGATTCATGTAAGGAGACAAGGGTGCCAGTGTTTGACCCCAATGCTGCAGTGCGCCGTTAAAGATTGGTCTCTGAGCACGTTTAGTCTGTTGAACATGAAATAAAATAAATTAGTCTATCATCTGCACATCCTTGACGATAGTCCACTGAATCTTGGAGCGCACCTCACGCAAAGCAAATACAACTTCTAGTGCTGCTGAGCTGGGAAGAATGGTCCCTGTGACATATACACTTGCCGATTCATCTGATTCCAAGGCCCAGGTCATAAGTCCTAGAGCAACTGCCACTCCGCGAGCAGAAGGCCCAGTTGTAGAGGCGTGAGGTGCCGGTTGCGCTTCCAGCGGATCCAGGACATAAAGGGAGAAATCGCGGGAAGAGTCTTGTAGAAGTTCAGGACTAGTGGACCCGGAGCGGGGCCATAGCGATGTTGATATGAGCTAGACTGTCAAGTGAACGATACCCTACCTAGAGTTGCAAATTGCCATAACACAAGCTTTGAGTGGTGCCCGGGCATACTGCGACTGGACGCCTGCGTCCCCCTCCGAAACATGTGATGAAGTCGCACACTGCAACACCGGAACGGGTACATGCATCTTAGCAAGGATATATTGTGGAGAGCTGTTTATCGTGTATAGCACGCGCACTGCAAAATGTAATGAAGAGCGTCAAATAATGTCTCTTATGAAATTTCTCCAGAACTTACAGTGAAGCTGCTCAGGTGGTTCCTTCATTGAAATCGTCAAGAGTAGGCTGAATGGTATTTACCGCCCAAAGATCGCTTCGTATGTGTGTATTAGTGGTATCCCACCACCCAGCGTACGCGTGGCGTCACGCAGCACGTGATATAAGAATTGTCACAGGTCACGTGGCATTCATAGGTTCAATTCTACAAGTCGACATTGACATACTGTTTACTGGCACCTAGAACCTCGGCCCTCTAATTACGCCTCCCTTCCTGAAGCTTTCCACTCCCTCAAAGTTGTCTGTGCTTCTTGGGAAAGTATCTCGTACGCGTATCTAATGTGCTCTTCTGATGTCCGTTCTGCTCCAACGGCAAAGCGGATACAGAATACACCATTCAAATCTGTCTGCGTTAGCGCGATATTATTCCGCGACGAGACTCTCCCATAAAACAATCTATTTAGCTCGTTCAGTTTCTCCAGGGACAGTGAGGCATCGGACGACGATTCCAGCCGGAAAACTGACAACGCTAGGCTAGGAGGCGCCACCAAGTTGAAGTCGGCAGATTCGCGAATGAGTGATACGAACGTCTCGTTGTGTTTGATGGTCTGTGAACGAAAATATGTGAGATACGTTGTTCACTTGAGTTCTGGGACGTGCTTCACACCTGACGAATATACCGCTGAAAACCCTCGACGCCATATGATCTTAAAACAAACCACAACTTTAGAGATCTGAACCTCCGTCCAAGTGATAAATGCCAATTCCGGTAATCGATGACCGTTCCTTCGTGCGTCCGTCAGAAGGAGTATATCAAACGTGGAAAAGAAGCTGACCAGCGTCCCCTTGATTAGTGCGCAAGAACTCTGGTGTGATATCTAGAGCGTCCGTCAGACTCACTCGACTTCTAACCCAGAAACCGGAACAGTCAAAATTGACGAGTCCCCACTTATATCGCAAATCCTCCGGGCGTTAGTGCAGTATGTATATATCTCAAATGGTAACGTACCTTGTGGAAGTTGACACAAAACGAGTCTCCATACTTGTTGATAGCGCCCAGGAGACAACTTTCCCGATACTCGGGGCACACCATTGCCATCCCGGCCCATGCGGCGTCGACATGGAGCCATATTGACGGGTAACACGCCACTGCAGCGTATCAGAGCTGTCAAAACCAAACAGTTTCATTGCAAGGACCTACAGACCAAGCCCACTTCATCAAGGCGGTCAACAGCGCCCGACGAGGTTGTCCCAACCGTTCCGACTGTATGAGTTGTAACTGATAATTACATAGACAGTATAGCGTTGCTCGACATACCCAAGATAAACGGATGAAGGCCTGCAGCTCGGTCTTCTTCAATAGCGCAGCGAAGTGTATCTCCACGAAGAGCAAAGTTATCTTCGAACGTTACCTCGAGTGCACGGACATTCAGCCCAAGCACCAGACCGGCTTTCTTTCCAAGAGAATGTGTTTGTGTCGTGGTGTATATCAAGAGCCGATCCGTTGGGACTTCGGGATATTGCTTTGTGTACCAAGACCTAGCAGCCACGACAGCTACCAGGGCACAATCTGACGCAGTGGTCTAGCATGCCGTGTTAAGATGTACCCTGAACGGAACTGGGGAAATCATTTACCTGAATGACGCCACCCCCAACTTCCGAGCCGTTATAGAAGCTAGGGTCCAAACCAAGCATCTTCGCTGCCCAGTCCATCACGATCGCCTCTAATTCCGTACAAGCAGGACTTGATGACCACTAAAACGTACAAAACGAGATGGTAATCAGGACAAGGATTGCAAGGGTTCGTCAGGAAGTGTTACATTGAAGCCAGGGTTTGGAACACTGCTAGAGTATAAATCGCCGAGCATGGATTCAAAGGTACAGCCAGTGGGAAAGTATGCAAAGAATGATGGGTGCTGCCAGTGTGTAAGGCCTCATAGGGCATTAACTATTGCATGGCGCAGGCAAATACGGTGACCGCTCACCGGGTACGATATGCGTTTGATAATCCTGCGCAATCACATCGAAGTCTTCTCCGGTTGCCGGTGCTTCCGCTGTGTCCAATCCTTGAGTATTAGGTACATAAAAGGGAGGTCATGATGAATCTCTACTTGGCAGAGCCCTCCTGAGATACCCGGGTTCCACTCGAGCCGCAACTGGTCTATCAGGCAGGGTGGAATAAAAGTCGCATATCTGATCAATGGCTTGGTAGCCCGCGCGACGAAATCTACAATAGGCAATGGATCAACAGTCGGAAGTCAGTTATCGAGCACATGAACATGCATACTGTTCGATGTCCATGAAGTGCGTGGCCCACTTGAGCAACTAGGATTGAATGCCAGATATCAAGGATCTGGAGGGGGTTTGTGCTGAGTAACAGACTGCTTGCGTTCACAATGCGTGAGAGATAAACTATATTTGTTACAATAACCGGCGTCGATGTGCATGTGGGAAACTCAGGGGCTTGCATGCTGTACACACCACACATTGACATTGTATGGAGTATCTCATTAGATGCAACTCATTACTCGGTCGTCAGGTAGCCATCTCTACTTCATTTTATCATACTCGTAGTCACCGTTACTGCCGGATAACTGATTCTGTCCCCGCAAAGTAATCCCTTACATTTGTAAATAACTTTCCTGTTCCTCGTCTGGCCCTTGGTTACGGTAGAGTTAGCAACCGTCACAGGTATGTCAAGGACTTAAACAGTAGCGCAAACGGGTAGCATTGGGATGCCTTCCCCATGACCATCTTGGCCGTGATGTAGCTGACAAACGTTCCCGGGGCACCCTGACGTTGTCGATCTGAAAGAGGCTATCAAACTATTTTGGGATGCCATGAAATGCCACTTCGTGGGCACATCAGTCAGCTAACTTCCATCTATCAGCTCGCTTTTCGGAGAGGTACACAAAGGGAACGGACACACTCGACTTGAAAAAAACGATTAGGCTTTAAGGAGAGGTGCTAGAGCTCCACCTCCCGGTTATTCTGATTATGCCGTTCACTTACCTATGTGTCTGGGTGAGAGGTTCGTTGCACGGGCCTCGATGCATAACTTGGAAGAGGCTATTGCATTCGAAAGAGAGGCGCTCAAGCTCAACTATCATCATACCCACCTCCACAACCTCGCAACGTGCCTCAACAAGAAGCTTCCTGTGCAGGCTTCGACATCCGATCTGGATGAGGCTATGCTGCCCCATCAGACAGCATTGAAGATCCACCTTGCTGGACATGCCAAGTGGCACTCATCAATCTGGGGACACATCAATTCTAGACTGGTCGGGTAGGCATCATTATTCCATGGTTATCTCCCGGCCGGCTTAATTTCCTACGACACTCCATCCTGTCCAATATATGGAATTCAAGCGTCTGGTCTTCACTCGAAATTTCATCGCCTGAGGTGCTCGCGGAGAGATCGACAAGGCTGAATCTGGCCTCCCAGTTCGGTCCGTCGATCAGGGATGGCCTATGTGGTCAGCATTTAGTGTAATTCACTAGAGCCCCTTTCGAAAGCTTTACATCACGTGACGAGAGCTGAGCACGCCATCCCCGGCCCATAGCACGCCATACGGGCGGAAAGATATAAGGCGAACGCAGAGAAATCAATTGTTAGATTTTAGTCTTCCTTTCCCAGTGTCGATGACGGACCGGCTTGCCCACCGCCATGATATTAGGATATGTCCAAGAACCCATTCAAAATCACCATGGCGATGGCCCAGGTGAACACCGCTAATTTCGGCTTCATAGGTGCTGTTGTTTGGTCTCTAATGTTCTAATGGTACCACGACTCCAGGCAATACAGATGACTCCTAGGTGTACTCTGGATAACATTGGTAAGTAAAAAATGAATGCCTTGGTTTGTTGTGGCTATTTGGCGGACGAGATATATGACGACGTGCAACCTTACACATCATGTATTACGTCGCGCACAGCTCGGTCCATTCTTTGTCCACGGCACATGACCATCGGGGTCATTCGCAAGGACCCTCGATGACAATCATCCGTGGGAAATGTCAGCTTATAAGGTGAGCATCAGCCTACATGGCTGTCTCATCACTCGGCACGAAGTCCGCAAACTGGGTTCACATAAATCATGAACTTCAGGTACTTTGCATGTACAGGTCCACCTGTCCAGCGTTGTCTTGGGTTCTGGCCAACACCATACATCTTATACATCTTACCTGTGTTCGTTGGCCTGGCATCCTCAATTCCATAGATCGCTTCCATGGATATTGAGAAGTCATTGTTCCTTCGCACCCTCTCTTGGCGCGTAGTTCAAGCTCCGCTTGTCCCATTATCTGCGACACTCCTCATTCCTGACGGTCATATTACGCACAAAGTTGGGGTGCTGTGGGTTACGGCCCGTTTAGCAGCTAGCCGTCAGTCCTCATTGGACTATCTTGTTTTCGGTGCATATCCGAAGCTTATGTTTTCACGGCATCATGCAAACACGGGGTTTTCTGGTTGATTTATATTTGTTTTATTTGTATCTATTCTTACATATAAATTCTATCCTATTGCCCCCCCATACATTGCTCAGGTTGTTCGCTCCCACTATTCCAATGTACGCCAATTCGAGTGCAAGTTCCGACTCCTCTCACTCTGATTACCTGTGTTCAACAACTCCGAGCAGTCCAGCTTCCGAGTCCCCACTGCACATCTACCTTCTTACCCCGTCTGTTCTTACTAGTACCCGGTTGAAATACTTCGCTTCGAAGCTAGAAAGAGGCTCGGATAGCAAGCTGCTTGTGTCTGTCCAACATACTTCTCATGTTTCAAATATTCAAGCGCTGTTGCAAGAATTACTGAGTTCAATGGTAGCCGTGTTCCCTGACGTTCAAGTCGGACAAATGCGCTTAGTGTCTTTAGAAGGTAACTAATTTTTGCATGCTCAGCTTGCCGCAGGTTGTTGACACTATGAAAAAGAGGATGTCTATGATGTCGGTGTACATTCTTTATGTGACTTCGTTGCGGCACACGACGGTAGAGCCAGTCCTGTGAGGAGCACTTCATCTATTGCCTGCTGGGTGCCCGAACTTTGTTTCATAGGTGTCTTCGGCCCAAGCTCTCAACATCTTCTCTGACAGCGGACTACGCTCTGTCTATTCTATCCCGTCGACCGATGAAGGCCTGACTTTACATTGCCTCGAATGCCCACAGTTTTCTTTCCCATGCCTCCTTCCGCCATCTCCTTCCTACTCCCCATTTGGCGTACCTAGTCTCAATGAGTGGCGTGATCTCTGGGCTGCTTGGGATCTTGTCTCTCTTGCTATGATCCCGCAGGAAATGCTGCACCAGAAGCCGATCGACCTGAGACACAAATGTCTCTTTTACATTGGCCATATCCCTACGTACGTGCGACTTCACGGGCTCATTTTACATACAATGCTGACCGTTGGCCTAGGTTCCTGGACATGTTGATATCCAACGCTTTGAAGGAACCCAACACCGAACCGAAGAACTTCATTGTTATATTTGAGGTAAATTGCCCGGACCTTAAACACTAGAATTTGTATTGATCAAGTTCGTTGACTAGCGCGGTATTGATCCGCATGTCGATGACCCTGACCACTGCCACGTACGTCTCCCATTTTAAATCGTAGTGTGCATTTCTTATGCTTCATCTTTCAGAGGCACTCGGAGGTACCCGAGAAAGATGAAGACTGGCCCTCACTCGCTTCAATCCTAGCTTTCCGCGACCGTGTACGGGCTCGCCTAACCAGTATCTATGATAGCTTCCAGACTGGCGAACGAACAATGAATCGCCACCTTGGTCGTATGTTGTCCATGACTTTTGAGCACGAAGGCTGGCACATCGAGGTTCATTGAAACTTTCCGGATCTGCCTATGAAAGCTAATATGTCGACCAGACGTTGCTCTATATGCTCATTCAAAGAGCTGGAACGGGCACTCTACCGCCCCCGGGTTTCACTATTCCACCTTGGGAGGCGCTAGCTGAACAGTGGAATGCCGTTCGTCCCCCTTCGACACCGACAGTTGTCCTTGGGCCGGCAGATATCACGTTGGGTCACGAAGATTGCGAAGGTGACGACCTAGTCCCAGGGATTGCCGAGGTAGTTCACGGGCATGCATTCGGATGGGATAACGAGAGTCCATCTCGCGTCGTCAGAGTAAATCAAGTGAAGATGGAGTGGAGACCTATAACTAATGCCGAATTCCTTACTTTCTACAAAGTCAACAAAGAAGTAGGCCTTCCTGTCAGTTGGGTAGAAATGCAGGAAGAAATAAAGGTACGTCGTCAGACGACGAGTTAAAGAACTGTTTACTGATGCATACGCACTTCATATCAGGTGCGAACTGTTTATGGACCTGTGCCAATGGACGTTGCACAACATTGGCCCGTTCTTGCCTCGTACGATGCATTATCTGCATATGCCAAATCCCGAGGTGGTCGTATCCCTACGGAGCCAGAGCTACGCCTCTTCTTTGACGAGTACGAGGTCGGCCATAGTGGTGGCGCGAATACCGGATTTAGGTGTTGGCACCCGGTTCCGTAGGCCTTACATCTATAAGAGTTTCTTGTCCTTCTCACAGTATTGGATCAGGGCTACTACTGGTCAAGCCGAAACCCGCGGCCGGGGTTCGAATGGTGGTGTATGGGAGTGGACGTCGACTCTCTTCAATAGCCATGAGGGACTTGTCCCGACGGAACACTTTCCCGGGTAGGTGACACCTGAGTAAAGAATTTGAACAGGAACGCTCTATAACTAATAATGATTTTTACAGATACTCAACTGATTTCTTCGACGAGAAACATCATGTCGTTGTGAGTAACAATTGCGATCTGGATAAAATCTTTTTATGAAATGCATCGTCCTTTAGCTGGGTGCTTCGTATGCTACAATTCCTCGGCTTGCAGCTCGCCGTACAGTGCGCAATTTCTATCAGCATAATTATCCATACCCCTGGGTCGGCGCTCGCGTCGTTTATGATATCTAGTGTTTGTTGAGTTCAATCAATGATACCCCTCGGTCCCGATAGGATTGAAACGGGTACCTGATGCATTCTCCTTTGTACATTGTAATTTATGCGACTTTCCGTGTAACATCGAGAGTCGTGGGACTATGCTATGCGTTCCTTGTTTGCAATGACATCCGCCAACGTTGGCCTGCCATGACCTGGTCACTGAATCGTAATGGTCGTAAGTACCCATATTGAACTTCAATGGAATGAAACCGATAGAATGAATGAGACTAACCTTGAGCTGGAAAAATTCTCAGGTGACAAGTTCGTGGTTGTCCCGGTATGTCTGTGTAACCACCGCATACCGAAGGAACCACTACGGTGGTACGGGTGAAACCGTCTCCCCGCTCGTCCCTTGACTGCGTACTGTCCCATTGGCATCAGGTCAACTGACGATTATCCGAACTTACCGGATTCAACTCGCACTCGGTTCCTGACTCGAGTACACTTGATGATAATAGCCTGCATATGACCGGTAGGTGGCATGCTTCGCTTAGCGATACCCAGCTTTGAATCATCAATATGTATTATGTTGGTGGCTTCACAAACGGCCTACCAATCTTTTTCCAAACTCGAGGAATCTTGGGCAGAAGTTCTCAGAATATCATAAATATTAATAGCTCTGTTCAAAGCGCCCCACCGTGTGACGGAACTGAACTTCGACTCTGTTCGGGTCACCCGCGATCTTGGTATAGATCTCCCGAGATCGGTTCGTAGTTCGCCAGAAACTTAAGAATTCTTCCTATCACCATCGTTCGATCATGATGCTTATGGCCGCATAAAAGCCGTTCAGCCTAGGACGTTGCTTTCACAACCCAAAACTTCACCAGCAACTCATCTTGCGCGCAAGTATGTGATTCATTTCCTATTCATTAACACCAGTATCTGATTAAAGGGTCTTAGCTTTGTCATACTGGATCATCAGCGTTCAGCCTGTTCAATATATCGCCGGTTGGCCCCTGGCATCGTGCTGCTATGTCACCAAGTCAGGTCACCCGCTGTTTGCGTAGGCCTCCGTTCCCGATCCATCATGCGCTGACATTGGACAATGTCGAAAAATCGCCCCCGTTGACTCGAATACCCGGAACTGCCATTCTGATCGACAGTGGTATCCATGTCCGCAAATATTTAAATAAGGAGTTGTCGGTATCCTCCCTAAATGACGTGCACAACTATCTCTGGATGTCAGGGAGGATGAATGAGTTGCATGCTCTCCACTGGCAACGGATGGCAAAAAGAGATATCGTTATTACCGAAAATCCTGGCCTCCACCTTCTCTGGTATGACTCGACGATCTTTGTCAAGCCTGTCTCCCCTTTCCTACTGGACCACAACTTCTTTCTTGAGCATATCTGCCCTGACGATACGCTCTTCCGCGCCGCCTGCGGTTTCCTTAGGTCCTATGCTCATCTGATCCAGCACGAGAGCGACTTCCGGATAGCGCATAGTCTTGGGCTCCTACCGACTCATGTGACGTGGATGCAATGGAGCGAGTTTGCATACAGCTTATCCAATATCCCTCTTTCTGATGTCAATGAACGCTACCAATATGGCGAGCTCCAGTTGAATCGTATAAACCTCATATACAACGTCTTTCGAGCTCGCCCATGGTATTACAAGATTCATCGAGACTACCAATCATGGCTCTCCTACGAGCTCGGATTCATGTTTGTCCTTCTCGCCTACGTGAGCGTCGTCATGAGCGGATTTCAAGTCGTGCTCACCACACCACTGGTTTCCTGGGACATCTCTGTGCTATGCTATTGGACGAGCATGGCAGCCATAGTTCTTACTGTCGCAGTTATTGCATGGCACTGTCTTGGTTTTATCCTTTGTTCTTTCCTTAGCTTCATGCAAGCTTTGCGGTGATAATACTCCCGAGTACAACTAACAATGCTGCCTCGTCATTTCTCTGCATAGCTATATCTTGCTTCATGACACGTGTTCATTTCCACATTTCTTGACAACCTAACCA
>JADGIP010000367.1:0-20171 GCA_016618355.2 Astraeus odoratus | reverse complement strand
CCAGGATGGCATTCCGCCGTCCTCATCAATCTCCTCTTTCAGGTCACGCTCTATGTCTTCCAGGGCGGCTGCTTGGGAAATGTAGCTGAAGCGCACAAACACCCCACCGTCCTTGGGATGGGGCTCCAGGGCCAGCACATTAAAGCCGTGCGTTTTTACTGAAGAAAGCCGCGCCCTAAGTTGTTGCAGAAGGGTCTCTTCACGCAGAATACCAACGTAATAGCGAAAGCTGCACGGTCAAGAAAGGTTACCATGAATTGTGTCACCCGCACCACAAGAGATGCGCACTCCCAAGTTCCCAGGCGAATAGGAAAGACCGAGTCGATGAACAACCATCCCTCGTGTGTCTGAAGAGGTGCATATCCAACATCACCCTTCTTTGGTCAGGGAGAAGTACTTACGATAGCAGCGAGTCGAGAGGAAGACGGGTCCACCGTGGTGGCAGTGAGCTTGCATGACGGTGCTACCAGACTTCTCTTGAGTAAGACACGCGTCCCCCAAAGAGACGGCTTAGTTACATGTCCTCTGAGCATGCCGACGTCAGTGGAAGCAGATCTCGGAGCGTGGACTAGTGACGAGGAGACGTGGTGGTACATACATATATTATGTCATGCTGATGACACGACGATTGCATCGTGCGACGAAAATACCAAATTAGGATGTGTTGCGGTGGTTCAGGCAATTTTGCGTCTTGGAAGTTCGGAGTCTCCGTCGAGGTCCATGCAGTGAGGGTCGCCGTCTGCCCCATCACCACCATCACCACCCCCACCACCCACCCCCACCATCGAGCTCGCCGTGGCTAGCGCCGATGAGCACTCAAACGCAGCAGACGGCTCCTCTGGCTCGTTCAAACTCTTTCTTTGGTGCTATCAAGAACATTGTCACTGCTCCTCTCCAATGGCTTGCGGGGACGGACGACTTCGAGGATACGAAAGGAAAACGGAGACGGCTACCTGTTCCGTCCCAGGAGTCTCGTGTCGAGGATGACCACCTCCAGAGCAAGGCCAAACGGATGAGACTGGCCAGTCCTCATAGGGACTCCCAGCCTTATCTCGACCCTCCCCAGACTGCTTTCAAGCAAACGCGGCGGGCAGCCCAGCAGGCCCACTCAACTCATCAGCGTCACCTTTCTGCCTCGCCTAGGAAAGCGCTCCGTGTTCCGGACGAGTCAGGGGTGCTTCACCCGTCGTCGCGTAGTCGTCATACCCTCTCTCCACTGCCTACTCGCTCCCACCTGACCCCAGAGGGCATCACCCGCACGATGTCGTTGGATCCTCCTTCTAATTCTAGTTTCTCATACCGCACTCAATCAGTTGTTTCGATGCAGGACGTCAGGGAAGAAGCCGGGGGTCCCATGCCGATTAGCCGCGATTCGTCCATGTCCCCAGGGCGTCAATTACGGGTGCGGTCGTCCCTAACGCCTCAACCTTCCGGCTCAAATTTTGGTCCCGTCGTTCCTCCTCGTCGCGAGCGTGATCCTACCCAGCCACCACCGCTCGCCACTCTTATATCCAATCCGACCTTCGTTAAACCACCCCCAGGACTTCAGAAATCGGATACCACTGAAACAGCGAAACAGCTGACACTAGGTTCTCTTGTCGAATCTCACCGAAAGGTATGCTTTTCCGTCGCTAATTGTGCGATTTCTCCTGCTTCATTGCTTGCCCAGGCGCGGTCCCCTGCCCGTCAAAGCTCTATCTTGTTTGGTACAGGTTCAGCTACTACTGATGTCTCTGCACGTGGGTCCCTCTTTTCTGGTCATTGTCACTATGACCTATTATCCTTAGGGCATTTGTGGCCAGCCAATGCAGCAGAGAAGGCTCTGCATGAACTTGATGTCTACAAGACACCTCTTTTACCAACACGTTTAAAGGCTACGGGTACCATTCCTGACATGTTCTTGCCCAAGAAGAGTCATCCGATCACTCTGATGAACGACGGTCGAGATGACAAACCCCGTCTTGGAATGACAGGGAAAGGAAAAGATAGGACTAAGAAGAAGGAAAAGGAAGTTCCAAAGGGCTCCAAGCCGTATGCTGGTGAGGGCGGGATGAAAAAATGGCTGGCTAGGCGCAGAATGGAGGAGGAGCAGGCGATGGAAAGGGAAAAGGTTCAGGCGATGGAAGACGATCAAACAGAGCAGGAGCAGAAGAAGAAAGCGGAGGAAGAAGAAAGTAAGCGAAGTAAGCAGGTTGAACTCCCACCTCCACCCCACTCCGATACCTTCCAACCTGGAGCCATCCTCGAGGGTCGTGAAACCTCGTCCTTACGAGTAGGACGCACTAAGATTGCGCGTAATCACATTGATCGGCCCATTTCGAAACGTATGAAAAAGTTTTCTGCGGCGTATGAGGATGAAGATGATGAAATGGACGATGCCCGTGTAGCCGAACAAAAGATGTTGGAAGAGGCGGCGAAGAAGGCTCCGGTGTTTGATATTCCTGCTGGCTTCACTTTTGCCAAGGAGGTCGGTGTCGAGTTCCGCACATTCGGTCCTGATGTTGATCATGTCTATCAGGTATCCATTACCCATGATGCTGCCAATGCCAGGGAACCTCCAATCGCTTCTCTGCCGTTTTCCCTTACTAAATCTACGATGACTCCAACTTCTGCCCCTCCCCCAGCAGAAGTAACGAAGCCAGCATCCGTCACCGTACCCCCTGAACCAGCGTCGTCGTCTGCGCCGGCCATTACCCTCGCTCCTCCAGTTGCCGTTAGTCCTCCCACTCCGGACAAGGGCCCAGCCGATTCAGCTACCTGCGCACCGGCAGATGCGGCTTCTACCCCACCATCCACAGCATCGGCGGCATCCCCAGCTGTCTCTTCGGGGATACCGAACTTCTTCGCTAAATCGACCGTCCTTGCTAAACCGGCGGCTGTGGTCGCTCCTACGCCACCCCCGTTCACTATTACACCGCCGGTGCTAGCACAGGAATCTAAACCCTTAGCCGAGAGTGAACAGAAAGCAGCAGAGCCTGAATTGCGAAAAGTTACGGAACCTGCAGCCTCGGTAGAGAGTACATCTCGACCTCCTTTCGCTCCGTTGTCGATCTTTGGCGCGGCTGCGACTTCCACTCCAAGTAACGCGTCTCTCTTTGATGCACCTTCTGCTACGACTGGGCCCTCGACTACCTCGTTCAGTGCACCTTCCATGAGCGCAAGTACCCCGTCTTTTGTCTCACCAAGCCCCGTAGTTGCACCTAAGGATGATGGGGCAACGACATCACAGTCAAGTCTAGGCTCGTCGCCCTTCTCATTTGGCGCACCTAAACCGGCTGAATCGATCCCGCCCGCTCCTTCCGAACCTCCTAAAACGGTAGTAAAAGAGACAGAAGCCTCGGGTATTAAGCCTGCGGCTCCGTTCAACTTTAGTTTCGGTACCCCAGCGTCATCAGGCCCTGCAGCTCCGGCACCATCAGAAGCTGCCAAGCCACTCTTCAGCAGCCCGGCACCTCCCACTTCAGTGCCTTTTTCGTTCGGCCAAAGCGCTGAAACTACGAAGAAGGAAGAAAAACCCGCCACGAGTCCATTTTCATTCACGTCGACTCCTGCACCGCCTGCTGCCACCGAAACCAAGTCGACCCCAGCTTTTTCTTTCAGTGCGCCAGCTGCTTCTTCAGCGCCGACATTCACTTTCGGTGGGCCAACACCCAGTGGGAGCAACGTAGCTGATGTCTCGAGTAAACCCTTTGCATTTGCACCAAGCACTCCGGTGCGACCAGCTACGCCCCCTAAGGTCGAGCAGGAGGTCAACATGGACGAGAGTCCCACCAGGGAAATGAACATCAATGGCAATGGCAAGCCACCCGAAAGACCGAGCCTGAATTTCTCTTTCAGCACATCTAGTACAGCTGGATCTGCCTTGTTCGCTCAAAGTCCTGTTACACCTGCCCCTACGTTCAGTTTCGGGTCGAGCACCGTCAATCCATTCGCCAAGGATACGAAGCCTGCGGACGATAAGTCGAAGGTCTCCTTTGGGTTCGGAGGACAGCCAGCATCCAGCGGATTTTCTTTCGGTCAGAAAGCACCTGAGACCCCTGTGGCTACGTCTCCTGCCACGTTTTCCTTCGGCCAACCGTCACCAAGTGTGGCTCCTACCTCTCCCTTCACATTTGGAACCGGCTCCTCTAACCCGTTCGGCCAGGCGTCAGCGAATGCTTCGTCTGCGCCCACCAGCCCTTCGACATTCAATAGGCCTGCTTCCACGCCTGCCTTCACCTTTGGCCCATCTGCTACATCTCAGCCGAGTGCAACCCCCTTCTCGTTCGGGGCGAGCAGTCAGCCTGCTTCCCCAGCTAACAATAATACTAATCTCCCCGCCTCAAATGGTTCGACCTTCACGTTTGGCGCGTCGAGCGGAACCGCGACCACTGCAAATCCATTTAGTACCACTGCCCCCACCAGTGGGAGTGGTACACTGTTTACTATCGGCGCTGCGCCACCTCAATCGGAGGGCGGCAGACAGATCAAGAAACTTCCTCGACGTGGTGGTGCAAGGCGTTAAAATTCATTTGGACTTTTACTTTACTTGCTCTGTTGACTTTTTTTTTCCTTCTGGTTTGGTATTCGAATACTGTTGTCCCATCACTCTCCCAGGGCTTTTCCTTTCCTTTCCTTTCCTTTCGTTTTGTTTTGCATTACTCACTACGCATCTTACCGGTGTCAAGCATCGAACATACACATACCTACCAGCTTCTAAAGGCTGACGGCCTGTAGACAACGTCGCATTAATAGTACATTTGCACTACTTCATCTTACATAGTACAACATGGGTCGGTTCCGGTGTTAATGGTACTCCGCATTCCTATCTGTGAGAATTATGGAAGAGAACGAGAGCGAGATCCCCACAGGCAAGGTGTATGGTGGATGGACCAGGAATATTTAGCACATGTGTTCACATTGTGTTTACCTAATTTGACGCGACGCGACCCTCGACATCGCTATCAAGTTGTCCTTGACGTATCCGCCATGCCCCGCGAAATCGTGACAGTTCAGCTGGGTCAATGTGGTAATCAGAGTGCGTGCTGCTAGCGTTCATTGGCCGTGGCGGCAGCTTACTCATGAGCATCGAGTGTAGTGGGGTCCGTTTACTGGCAACGACTGTGCGCTGAGCATGGGATCAACAAAGAGGGCATCCTCGAGGACTGGGCGACGGATGGCGGCGATCGCAAGGACGTGTTCTTCTATCAGGCTGATGACGAGCACTACATACCTCGCGCCATATTGGTGGACCTTGAGCCCCGTGTATGAGGTCGTTCGTTCGATGCGCGCGCCCTGCCTCACCAGGCATATATGACATCTAGGTGATTAACAATATCCTCAGCTCGCCATGGGCCAACTTGTACAATCCGGAAAATATCTTCATGTCAAAAGATGGCGGTGGGGCTGGCAACAACTGGGCCCACGGCTACGCGTGGGGTGAACGACTCTATGAAGAGGTTATGGAGATGATCGACCGGGAGGCAGAGGGCAGCGACTCATTGGAGGTTCGCCCCCTTGATCTCTTGCCTCGTTGAAAATGGTTTGAAATACCTGCAGGGATTTATGCTCATGCACTCGATAGCTGGCGGGACGGGTTCCGGATTTGGTTCATTTCTTTTGGAACGACTGAACGACAAGTTCCCGAAGAAACTCATACAGACGTATTCTGTCTTTCCGAACGCGCAAGAGGGCGATGTTGTCGTGCAGCCTTATAATTCCCTGTTGACTCTCAAGAGGCTAACCAACCACGCTGATTCGGTGGTGGTCCTAGACAATGGTGCTTTGGCGCGTATATCAGTCGACAGATTGCACGTACAAACACCGACGTTTGATCAAACCAACCAGCTGGTTAGTCTCTGTCGCTGTCTTTTTGGGTTGCTCTCCTTGGAGATATTAATTTCTTGTCCAGGTGTCGACGGTCATGGCTGCCAGTACTCAGACTCTGCGGTATCCGGGCTATATGAACAATGATCTTGTCGGAATAATTGCTTCCCTGATCCCCACACCGCGTTGCCACTTCCTAATGACATCGTATACCCCATTCACAGGTGACCAAATTGACAAGGTTAGCCTCTTACAACACTCTCGATTTTTTCCCCTCTAGACATGACAACTTTGCAGGCGAAACCGATTCGGCGGACGACCGTGCTTGATGTCATGCGTCGTCTTCTGCAACCTAAGAACCGCATGGTCTCCACGACACCGAGCAAAACTGCGTGTTATATTTCCATCCTGAACATCATTCAAGGAGACGTGGACCCTACCGACGTAAGCTTTTACTTAATCGCCAACGAATCATTGCTCAAAGCGTCGATCACCAGGTCCATCAATCGTTGCTCCGCATTAGAGAGCGACAACTCGCTAATTTCATCCCTTGGGGACCGGCGTCGATACAAGTGGCGTTGACGCGTCGGTCTCCATATATCACCACTAACCACCGTGTCAGTGGGCTTATGCTCGCCAACCATACGAGCATTGCCTCTGTGAGTGCGCTCTCTCTTTGCGACGCAAAAGTTCAAAAGACTAAGGACCTTGCAG
This sequence comes from Astraeus odoratus, assembly GCA_016618355.2. NCBI lineage: Eukaryota > Fungi > Basidiomycota > Agaricomycetes > Boletales > Astraeaceae > Astraeus > Astraeus odoratus. The sequence continues at coordinate 13,652 of JADGIP010000367.1, read as the reverse complement.
CTTTTCAAGCGTATGTTGGACCAGTTTGACCGACTACGAAAGCGCAATGCATTCTTGGAACAGTACAAGAAAGAAAAGATGTTTGAAAACGGCCTTGAAGAATTTGACGATGCAAGGTGAGTGCATTCTCCCTATATGCGCAATCACTTTATCTGTACCTTCATTCACTAGAGCTACTGCGGAGGAGCTGCTGAAAGAATACAAGGCATGCGAAAGCCCAGATTACATCACATATGTAAGACTCTGTAGCCATGTTCTGTCCGTTATTTCTCTGACATGGACAACAGGGAGCCCCTGATGACCAAGGCACATAGAAGCGCCTTTATATATGTTCATGTTCACCGTACGGCTCATTCTTGTAATAATGTATTACATTCAAAACATGATATTCCCAAAGATACATGGTATGATGCCAGGTCTATAAGGTTATGTGTAAAGCAAATCCACAATAGTATTTAATGGTGGCTTAGCCCGTGTCTATGGAGGGGTCGATTTATTACTTCTTCGGCCCCTCCAGCTTCTTCCCAATATCGGCACCTGTCATGGGCATTCAGCAACGAGTGCGACGCCATTAACCAGATGAACATACCACGTAATTTGACTCCCAGAACCCTCTCGAACTTTGCGAGGATCTGAGGACTAGGGATTGCCTTTCCTGACTCATAATCCTGGATGACGGAGGGCTTCTCGTTCGTCTTCTGAGCGAGATCCTTCTGCGTCATATTCTTCTCCATGCGTGCCGTTTGGATGGCCTGTAGGCAGACCCATTTAGTAAGACCCTAACTACATGGCAGTCCTGCGTACCCTGCCGACGGAAGGGTTCACTTTTGGAGGCGGTGCGACCTCGTTTTCACGATCAAGCTTGGCTATACGCTGGTGATCCGGACCTGCGGAGAGGCGTTTGAAAAAAAGTCTGTGAAAGGCAATCCTGCATAGCACCTACCAACATGAGCCTTGTTCCCACCAGCCGACACCTTCTTGTCCGTCGAAATGACCGCACCAGCCCTCCTCGCCTGCAGAACATTGAGATGCTTCAACCTATTTACAAAAGATTTGTCGTACTTACAGCTGCATAGAAGTCACGGTCAGCAAAAGAGCGCTGCGTCTAAAATAGAATACGTGGCTTACCATTCAGTTCAGAAGTATTCTTGGTGACCTTTGGGGCCTTGGCCTTGTAGCCAACAACGAGCTTGCTATCCCAATCTGTGTTACTCATGGTAGAATGTGTGAATAGACTGTCTCAGAGGTGTGTGCAACGGTAGTAGCGGCTAGCGAATAAAGAGCACGGAAGTTGGATGATGATGGTTTGGTGAAACCGATACCGGGTTGTTATATATATATATATCTGTCACGCGTCACGCTGGGTCTGACTCAGCTTACAATGAGAACTCCATGAACGGAGTAAAGCCGAGTCATTTGTGCTGGAGGACGATAACGGAATACAAACGCTCCATTCGGTATTGGATGCGTGGTGGATGTGTTACAGCAGCAGTCTATTTTGCATGGTCCATTTTTTTGTTAGATGAACTATAGCATTAAATAATAGGGATGTATACACAATAGTATTTGTGCTGTCCATGTTTTTGTTACATAGGGAAAATAAGATCATTTTTGTGTTTTTGTGGTGTATAATTGACCATGAGTGAAGCGATCTGTGCAGAGACCGAGGTCCGCGCATGAGAGCATGAAGGGGGAGAATTGCTATTTTTGACAGCAGGTGAACAAAGTAATATCGAATGTGAACTTGGACCACACTTCTCGTAAACACTTGCTGAGTCGGCCACGAAAAGTGGCCGCAGACATGGCACAGCAACTTTTGGGGTGTGACTCAATCTTGCACCAATCGTGCTGCAGGTACCACACTCTGGCACATAAAAACACTGTAGTAAGATGTCACAGCAACGAAAAAGCACACAAAGACACAATGGCGACACGGTGACGTACCGACGACAAGCACTTAGACGAAGAGGCCACGAAAACGGGCAGCCGGCAGCACAAACGAAATACACAATCGAGTTGTGCAACGTGTGACGGGGTGGACAGAATTGGTACGGTCTGGAGCTTAAAGTATAAGGATAGCACATGGTTGTTCACCGATAGTGGAGTGCTTTAGTAATACATTCCAAGCACAGACACAGCTCCATGCGGTATATAGCTAGCACTGATCAATTTTGCCTTCTGTCCTCCGGAGTAGACGTTGGCGGATACAACTGGGCACAGCATGAGCGGGTTCCTTGTGGCCACGAAATCGGCTCACCTTTCCGGGATTAAAGAGGTTCAACGGGTCGACAGCACGCTTGACCGTTTTCATAAGCTCAACCGTACCTTCTCCAAGCTCCTCCACCAGATATTCTGTTTTTCCGACCCCAACACCATGTTCTCCGGTGCCTAGGACACAAGGAGTGTGAGCGTCACACGGGATATCGTTCAGACCAACGCACATGTACCGTCCATGGAAATTGCTCGGTGTACTAACCGGTGGACTGCAGCGCCCACTGACTGCAGCTCTTTCTCATCTTTGAAAAGGATAAGAGCATGGAAGTTACCTGAACACTGTACCGTTAGAGAAAGCCTAGAGATCTGTCAATTTCTTATAATTTTACCGTCTCCTACATGACCGACGATGGTGGACTTAAGCCCAGCCTTCGCAAGGTCCGCTTTCGTTTCGTATACCAACTGGGGCAGCTTAGACATCGGTACGCTGTAACCGCTATCGAACCACATGATACCGGAGGTGAAGGGATAACTCTTACCATACATCCGTTGTCCAACACCTTGTGCCTGGATGTGCCCCTAGCGTAGACATCAAAGCATACTTCCTGTTTTGCCAGATCTCATCTGCTTCTTCGTCTGTCGTCGCAAATTCAAAGCGGCTGCTCCCATGCTTTTTCACGATGTCTCGCACCGCTTTGGATGCCTCAGCGATAGATTCGGGCGACCCTTGCAGCTTAAAAAAGAGAGAATCTTGGACGGGATAAGGTCGTTCGACAAGACCAGCAGCATTGATAGCAGACATCACTGCGGAGCGCGGCAACTCGGAACAGCAGTCAGAATGGATATAAATTACTCACTGTTATCGTCGAGAAGCTCCACGCATTCTTTTGGCAACGCGTGAGTCGCAGAGAACATGAGATTGAGGCAGACGCACGTATGTGTGGACCATAGGGTGTCTTCAATATCTCATTTGCGGCACTAACGGCTGTCTCCACATCCGGGAACTGTGCCATAGCCACTTTCGTTGGCACTCGAGGTGTCAGACGAATGGTGGCTTCATTGCACGTGTTAACAGAACTAATCATGTAAAGTGGTTTCCTGACCTTCCGTAATAATACCCAGTGTGCCCTCTGCCCCTATGAAAAGTTTGGTGGTGTCAAACCCAGCCGCAGACTTACGAGCCCTTCTGCGCGTCTTGATGACTTTACCGGAAGGAAGGACCACAGTCTACAGGGACGACTGTAGCAGGACACGGACGCCTACACAACAACAACCACACGCACAAGATTGAGGAACCACTCCGCTTTTGCTGTTCCGTATCTGACAGCATTCGCTGGTGGAGTTGAGAACGCATCCGCAAGAAAGCGTTCCACTCACTTCCAGAACAACCAGTGCCAACCATGCCACCAATAGTCTTAGGGGCTGTTTAGACTGTAGTCTGATCGTCTGGTGGTGGTACTCACCGCCCCAGGGCCAGGATCAAGCTGACGAGGACTGAGTGCGCGTAGATTGAAATTTTGGGAAATTCGCTCACCGGGAAGAAGAGAGGAATTCCTTTTTCCTTCAAGATGTCGTTGATATCTTCCCACCGAGCACCAGCCTGGCACGTTAGGTCCCCATCGGCTTCTGAGTGACACTGAGAAAGTGGTTATGCCAAAATATTCACGTCACGGTTCTCACCATTGATCTCGAGTATTTGGTCCATCGCAGATAGGTCGAGGCATATGCTACCCGAAGGATACTGTGCACCTTAGTATGCCACCGGTGAGCATAAACCCGCGACCAACTTACACCGCTAAAGTGGCCCTCTAAACTGGTCGCACCACTGTAGGGAATGATGGGGACCCTGTACTTGCGGGAAATGTTTACAACCTCTACGACATCCTGCGTACTCCTTGCTTGGACCACCACAGAGTGTGAGGAGGCGGGGAGATAGGAGTTCTCGGAGGATCCGTGCAGCTTGAGCACATCAGAGTCGGTGTTGACACGGCCGCCGTCAGGGAAGGCTTGTCGGAGCTCTTCAATTGCTTTCTGAACGTCCTCGGATGACCCGTATGGAGTTGACGGTTCTGTGCCAGGTGCGGTGAATTCTGAGGAGTTAGGACATATAGGAACTACGTTCTGTGGGCCGGGGTTGACCTGTAGGGCGAGGTATCCCGCTACACCGAGTGTAACCAACGACGCTAGGGTGAACTTTCCAATGCGGGCAACATCAACTAAATAGGGACCCCGCGATGTAGAATATGCTCTCAGACGCAGCGAGTTCGCGTTGACTCTGGGATGTAGCAACCGACCGAGTGCTGTGCCTTTCGCTAATCTTGGGCTAGTCCTCCTGTAGGCCAACGAAAAGGGTGTCCTCATGACCAGGCTGAGTATCGGAGACATGGTTGGTCGTGAAGTCCGTGAGCATTGACTCGGAGAATGCGCGCACAGTATGTTCTCATGTATGTAACCACGATGAGAAATTTCGCTACATGAGCGAAATTCGCCAAGATGTACGTCCAGACAAAGTACAATCGGACAAAGTTAAGACCATGTACAAGAGACTAGCTTAGGGTTTCATTCTACGCGTCTAGTCATCGAATCGCGGACGCCAACTACTACAGTGCAGTTCGTGCAATCCACACGGAACGATACTCATAAAATCACAACACTGGGACGCGTCTCTGCTGCACCGACATAAGTTATAGTCATCGCTCTTGTAGCAGAATGACGAAATTGTTCCGTGATTTGCCTTGTCTATGTACAGATCTCTTTCGAAAGGGGTCGAGATCAACGCAAGTATCCTCGTCCACTTTTCTGTACAACCAGTATGCCATCTTCCCACCCTGCTTCCATTTCTTCTCTATCTCGGAGAACCCAATGGCTGCCATGAGCGATTGGAGAAGCTCAGAGGTAAAGTAGCGGGAATTCTCCACGCATGGAAGAGGCAGCTTCCCGGAAAATGTGAGGGATCTACGTGGTAATGAACGACTGCTACTAGGACACTCACTACTAGGAATAGTAAGCCTGATTCGCGAAGGAAGGTGTGTGCAAGGCGGAGCATGCGACCTAATTCAATCCGAATACTTTTTAGATGATGCCCACTTCTGTCCGTCAGTTGCGTACCTCTGTCCCTTGGTTCGGGAACGAAGTTAACGACCAAGCTGAGACTGATAATGTCCCACCTTGCCCTGTTCTCGTCCACATCCATCGTCAAGAAATCCTGTTCGCGTATAGCGGGATGTCGGCTTCGGAGATCTATAGGGGTTGTATCTATCCAGCACGAATAGGGCGCGTAGTTGTCTGGCCTCAGCGCCCCAACCTCGAGCAAGCTAGGCCAGAAGTAACAACGAGCACTGAGCGGCTGCTCTCTTGGCATAACCGATTTTTTTTCTAGGACGATGACCTACCTCAGCCTGGATGAAGCATCTCTTTTTGAAAATCCCCTCCCGGTCAACCATTTAATCAAAACCTTTTCGCTACCCCCTCCCCGGTCGCTTCCTTGACCGATATTCGACATGTGTTGGTACGTAGCCAGCCCCCCCATTCGCTCGATCTCCTGTTCTATCTCGTGCAATTCGGCTGCATTTGACGCGGTCGCTGTATCGCTTTTCAGCTGTCGTTGTCTCTTCAGAAGAACGTGGAATCGCCGGATTATAGTTCGTGTGGTGTGAGGATTACCACTGGAGGGCGTGGGCGTGGCATCGGACTTTCCGCAGTACGTTACGGGAATCTTCTTCTTGCGTGCTTTTGGCATGGTGTGCACGAGGTGCTTGAAGAAAACTTAACATTCAACAGGTGGAAGTTTGAGTTACTTGTCTGCTTGACATGAATCGAGTGCGTCAGATTCAAATCTTGCTGCGGTGCTGAGTACGGTAATCACAATCGGAAACGTCAAACACGTGCTTTTGCTACCATAGAGACTGACAGATAATAATGAATACACATGCCTCAAGTGCCGATTGGCAGCTCGACGGAAGCGAAAAGAACTGATTACCCTTACAAGTCTACAGGAAAAGAGCCCTTCCAGATTATAATACAGAACGAAGGTACAAAGTACTGCCAACCAGCTGGCCCAGCCAGAGTGGAAGAGGAATATCATACAAAGCTCGATCGACGACCTTGTTTAGCGTCAATTTTTTCAAAACGGTTGAACTCTTCTCTCTAAAGTTATCTTGAGCAACGATGCCCTCGGTTTAGATAGAATTTTCCTGACCTTCTTCATAATACACATAGTGGAGAGGAACAGCCCTGCCACGATCGCCACGAAACCGTACACCGTACTGAACTCTCAATGAGCGAACAACATCAAGGAGAAAAAAAAATCAGCCGTCTACCTGAAGACGTCGTTCAACAACGTGTCTGTATACTGCACTATCGGTGTTACGCAGAAACTGTTCGCGGCGATGGCAGCAGCTTGGTTGGGGCAGAAAGTGCCCCCGAAGGCAACCTCGTCGGTAGCGTCAAAATAACCACAACACTGGAGCTATCGAAAAATGTCAATAAGTGATGATGATGTCCGACTAAGGGATGTACCATGTCCTGTATCATAACCTTCGTCGCATCGCTTTGACGTCCGAAAACCGCGTGGTAGTTATTACGCTCGTGAAGTGTGTATAACCATATATATGTGGCGAAGAAGAGTATCAGGATCGCATTAAAAAGTAACAACCCGTTTAGGATGACGAGTGGTTTTCTCCCGCGTGCGACAACAAGGAGAATGGACAATAAGGATGTCCCTAGCAGAATGCTACCCAAAATAGTGCCGACTGGGAGTTGCTCCGTGAGCGAGGGAAAACCGTGCCATTTTTCATTCTTACCAGTAAGGTCAAAGTTACTGAAAGTGAGGTTCCGGAGGAGATTGTGCTGACGCCAAACGATGGAGAGGACAAGGGATAGGATGCCAGCACCCATTAAGCATAAGTCGAAAAATGCCCAAGCAAGAATGAGACGCTTGGATAATGTTGTAAAGGAGCGGAGACGGTCGGTTTGCTTATCCATCAAGACGTAGTCGAAAGGCATCGTGGAGGATACTCTCACGGAGAGCAAGCGGTGGAACAACGGCTCGATTGAGGCTGACAATAGACGGTCAACGTCAACGGGCTGCCCTGCAGCAGTAGCGGGGTAGAGGGTGGAATAGCGGGTGTCCTGGACCTTCTTTAATCAACCCAGGTTATGGGCTCTCGCGACGAGGCTGTTAGTGTGGTGCGTGATATAGTCCTCTAGTAACTTCACGGTGAAACCGGATAGTCGATGATGGTCGTCAAATATGCCGACCGGCGGTGCCCAGGAGTGGAGAAAGAGAGTGAAGTAAAAGGAGAGAATGAGGCAGCCACGGCTGAGAGGCGTTGTACACGACAAGCGAGTAACGGGACAAAATGAAACACCCCGAACAGCACTAAAAGTATGTGGCCCGTCCAAGGGTGGCACTCGATTTGGACGAAGATTGTTGTCGCATTGTTGACATCAATCACGTAATCCCGGAATGACTACATACATACGTACAATTATAGAAAGGTCCGTCACCATAGCCGTGCGGGCCGGAAACGATTGCTCATTATCACGCGTAGCAGATCGAAAGTACTGTGTGACGAGCCTGCCTATTGAAACTCGCCGTGTTTCAGTTCCATACGGTCACATATCATCGAGCCAACCCATCTCCATCAGCGAGTCGCCCCGCCGTTTGGTAGTCAAGCCGACTGACATGGAGTCGTCACCTGCAGTCCAGGGAGGAGGCTCCCTTCTGGTGGCTTGGCAACTGAAAGACAAACACGTTCTTATCGTTGGCGGAGGGGATGTCGCCTCTGGTCGTATTGAATCTGTCCTTTCCGCGGATGCCCACGTTACCGTCATATGTCCGAGCGCCGGTTTACATCCCCTCACAAAGCAATTCATCCGCAGCCCGTATCGCGTAACATACCATGACCGTGCCTTTGCTGGCGCCGAGGACCTCCCTGGTGTCGACATGGTCCTGAGTGCGATTGACGATGTAGCACAGTCTCGCGTTATTTGCGGACTGTGCAGGGACCTCAAAATCCCGGTCAACGTCGCCGATATACCAGATTCATGCGACTTCTATTTTGGCTCTCAGATTCGCGACGGTCCGTTACAGATAATGATATCCACGAATGGACAGAGCCCAAAACACGCTAACATCATCAAACGAAAAATCGAAAATGCCCTGCCGCAGCACGCTGGGAATGCGATCGAGAAGGTGGGAAAACTGCGGTCCTTGCTCAAAGAACAGGCGCCGGGTGTAGGGGGCGACGTTAGCAAGCGTAGGATGAGATGGATGGTCGACTTGTGCAACACGTGGGATATGGAGGAGCTCGCACAGCTGGATGACCAGGCTATGAAGAAGCTACTTGATGAGGGCTGGCAGAAGGGCATGATACCCAGCCCAGGCCGACAACGGAAGACGCCTATATTCGTTCCTACTGTCAATGCTGCCATGCCTACTGTCCTGACATTCGTGGCAGGCATGGCCTGTGCTAGCATGCTGCTCTTGTCGCGGTCCCGATAGTGTCAGGGGATTGATCGTATCAGTTTGGGAGATGGATGGTTTCAATATTGGTATGTGGACTTGTAGCCTCGTTACCTGTACGGTGAGTTGTCATCGTCCCTAGCATGTCACCTAATTATAACACCAATACCGCAGCTCCATATTGAACCTCGGACGTGGGTTCATGTAGATTATGATATGCTGTCCTGTCTTTTCTCGCGTTTGCAATTCATGGGCACAGCTCTCCATCGAAGTTTTTGAGTCCCAAGTGACTGATGTCTGGCCCTCCGAATATCTTTTGGTGAATCAGATGCATCCGTATGGGCTTTCTCCCACCATCTTTACCTATGCCAACTTAGATCTACGTTTCGTGCAGACTTACTTACCATTATAGGAAATAAATACCACGGGGCATACTAACGGTAACACTTTCCCATTTTTGTGCTTGCCCTTTGAAAGACCACTGGAGGTTTAATCGGATGCTGGATCGTATCACGGCTCATGATCTCTCAAATCCAAGTACGTATTTGCAACACGTTGAGGTGTCGGAGTCGAAGATGCTTGAATAAACTGCACAGTTCCTTCCTTTTCCGTTCCCCTTTAAATACCCTTGTTCGGTTTCTCGACCACCATCATAACCTGTTGGCTCCTACTAACCATGACCAAGCTCCCCATTGTGCATTATAACGACGCATATCGCGTTACCCCTCAGAAGTTCTCCGCAAATTCAAAAGAAACTATCGATGTCTCCCAATTTGCTTCGCTGTTAAATGGTATTCGCGATGCTTGGCCAGAACGACCAGATGGTGCACGGGATGGCTTATCGTTCTTTTGTGGTGACCTATTCTCCCCATCAATGGAGAGTACTGTCACTAGAGGTAGCCACATGGTACGATGAGTCTCATCGGATTGCCGTTCGCTTGACGCCATTGAGTCGCAAAGGTTCCGATAATAAATGAGCTTGCTCCAGATGTAGCCGTCGTAGGTCAGTATCCATAACTCTCGTAGTATGATGTCCACATAATGCGTAAATAGGGAATCATGAGTTTGATTTCGGTCAAACACCCCACTCTAACCAGCAACCATGGAGACTGATTCATGCCAGGTTATCCCCAACTCGCGAAGCTCGTCCAAGAGACCAAATTCGTGAGTTTGGATTCACTTTGTTTCGAACTCTGTCCGACGACTTGTAGCCATGGCTTATGAGTAACGTCATCGACGAAGAAACGAATCTGCCCCCTGAACATCTCCACCAGTTTGAGGTGATTGAAAGGGCTGGCATGCGGATCGGCGTAATCGGCCTCGTAGAGGAGTCCGTAGAATTGATTGTTTTTATGGTGGCTACATCTTCTGATGTTCTGATGGTGTAGGCAATGGATAGGCACTATATCCTCGTGGCCTCCAAACTTCAAGTATAGAAGTATGGCAGATACCGCAAAGGAGTTATCGCAAATCTTGCGCAAGCCCGATGGAGAGTACAAATGTGAGTTGATCCTTGCATTGACTCACTGCCGGTAAGTCGTACCTGATGGGCATTGTCCGCCTTCTGATCTCGATGTCACAGACTCCCCAACGTGAGTTAATATATTTCTTTTCACTATCAACTAGCTAAACCCTGCGCAGGATCTCCAGCTTGCTAAAGACGTCCTGGCTTTGTCACCATCTGCCCAGGGCATTACACCAGTGTCTTTGTCGCACGGGGTAGACCTGATCTTAGGTGGCCATGATCACTTCTATTTCGTGTCCAATGGGATGTCTTCCTGGGAAGGATATGAAGCGGTGGATGGGGGTCCTGGTTCAGACGTTGATCACAGCGACATATTACTTGTGAAGAGTGGAACGGACTTCAGAGAGCTAAGCGAACTGACTCTGGAACTAGAAGATACACCCGAGGGCAGTATTAGGCGCAAAGTGATCAAAGCCGTACACGGTTCGTATTATTCTGCTCCCCATCACTGAGATCTTTGACATGAAATGTAGGCAAACGTCATACTATTACCCCTGGTTTACCGTCTTCTGAGGGGCTGAAGGGAATCCTCGACTCTATCCTAACATCTGTGTCGAACACGCTCAAGGCACCCGTGTGCGTGACAGATGTAGAACTAAACCTCCGCCGCAACTTGCTGAGAGGAGGCGAGGTAGGCGTTCTTGTAACTCGTTTATTGTATCTAAATTCTCACTGGGTGTATACAGACGGCGGCTGCAAATTGGATCGCGGATGTTTTGAGGCATGCATACGACGATGCTTTATGCAACAAAACAGGTAGTGGATCGGACGGCGTGATCGTTAATGCGGGCGCATTGCGAGGGGACTCGGTATACCCTGTTGGTTAGTATTGAATTGGGTACTCCAAAGAAACTACTGACATTGTAGTGAAGGTGATATTACTCTTGGGAATATCCTCGAAATCTTATCTTTCGAAGACCCACTCGTGGCAATTGAAATAGATGGCGAAGGCATATGGGATATAATGGAAGCTGCTCTATCCAAATATCCGGCACAGGATGGGTCTGTCGCACTCTGAGCTTCGATAAAACAAATCTGACTTGAGGTGGATCAGGCGTTTCCCCGTGATATCTGGGTTCCGAGTCTCTTGGGACTCTCGTCTTCCAGCTGGTCAACGAGTACGGGGTATCCGGCTGATGCAGGAGGCACCTACGCAACCACACGGTTTTGTTGATGGGGACGAAGTCAAGCGAGAAAAGTCAGGAAGAGTGTACAAGATATTGACAAGGCAATATATGACTGAAGGACATGACGGATTTGGAGCACTCGCTAACCGCAAATACCTAGTAGACGAAGAGAACGGGCAGATCATGAGCGCTCTCGTGAGAAACTATCTTCTTGGTATGCTATGATGATCCTGGTGAGACTGTACCTAACAGATAGGTGATTGCAGGCTCTCGTTACGTGAACCGGATGGCCCGCTTGTTCAACGAGAGCAAAGGAATGGGCTTCTTGCACACTGGCACACTCAACATAGTCACGCGAGAGATCGATCGTAGAAAGCAACAGGCCGACAGTAAGAAGTCGATGATTGCTCGGAGGTGGCAAAACGCCGTATCGGGTGTTATTCTCCAACTCCGTTCCAAAGCCCATTATGTGGATCACATGAACATAACTGCAAGGGAGGACATGAGCTCCGTCGATTGTTTCGGTGGAAGTGACAGCAAAGCGAATAACGACAATCAGGAATCAGCCGATTTTCACGAGGATTTGCTTGTCATTCATCCCGCCTTAGATGGGAGGTTGAAAGACGAGGCAAGAGCGTAGACAACTATTCTGTGGTTGGATAAGGATCACGGCATTATGGTCGCTCCACCTACCATACCGACCCCGTAGAGCTCGGAGTCGATAGTCAATTTTTGTTCCTAAATCAGTGCTTCTCACCACTAAACGATATGTTCAATTGGGGCTTGCGGGTCACATTTCTGGGTCACAATGTTTGTACGAATACCAATGTTCATAAAGGAATGAGACCGAGAAAGAATATTCATTGTCTAAGCTTCTATAGACCGAGAGAGAGACGGATCCCATTGGTAATCGTCGCTTTTGTTCTGGGATAATATCGCGGGGGCTACATGATACGCAGGGAATGTCAGGGGGAGGGTTCATGACTGTACACTGATACCTAAGTCATTCCCTTGATCGAGGGATGATATCTGCGTCGTTTTATATGGAGCGTTGCAGAAACTTGGACGTCGCAAATAGACTGCTGTGGCTATAATAGCAGCGAGTGGTGCGCGTATTAGAGTGCCGTTCCGTCGAAAATTCGGCTGTCCAGTGGTATTTCTCATGTTCCTGGACCGAATCAGACCAAGTGGAAAATCGCATGAGCCGGAACGAACTACCACTCAGAAAATGATACTAACAGCGTGCTGAAAGAGCCTCGTTTCAAGGTCGCAGATCAGCCCTATCGTCCGCCCAGATGTGAAGGAAAGAATCGGGAATAGTGCGAAAACAACAAATCATACACATGGTTCACCGTAGAATTACGGACCATCTTTGTCCCAAACAAGGGAGAAATGCACCATTGTCCAACAATATTTTAGAGACGATGCCGAGTGTTATGGTGATATGAGGCCGGTGGGTGCCCAATAGAGCATAAATTTACCTATGTCGGAACAGGTATTTCTGGAATATGGACCTCAGGTGCTGGATCCCCAGTTATGGACCGTCCGTGGTGTGTCAGAAGTCCTAGCGCAGTGCCAACACCAGCGCCCCCTAGGACCACTTCAACAGAATGCGTAAATGGATCTGGAACTCAGCGCACTTGAGGTACTCACGATTCACTGTGCTTGCCCTTCTCCACAAAAGAGCAGGTGTGAGGACCGCGAACAACAGAGCTCCAATTGTGGCGTGATCATCAGCTCGTAACGAAGCAGTCTAAGAGAAACGTTGAGAACGCGAAATAAGAACGGTTGCATGTTGTCTCATACATCGTACGCGTCGCGTAACCTTCTGCTTCTCAAAGTGGTTTCGCTGACATTGGCAGACCGGACGTATTCCAATGCACCTCCCCCAAGACAGCCTAAGGCACCTGCTTAAAATGAGTATACTTGCAGAAGGTTTTAAATTCTCACCCATAGCACCGCCTACCCATGTTGCACGCAGAAAACGGTTCGCTGTGAAGTGGCCACGTCCTTTGCGTGCAAGAATGAAGGCGGCGTACGCTGGAGGTGTAAGTAAGGAGAATAGTTCATAGCCTTTTGTCATTGATCGTCGTACAAGGACTTCCATGTCTGCGGAATGGGCCAATGAATAGCTTGGCGCGGACACCGGGTGCCCCGACTCGATGTCTTTCGAAGCCATTCTCCTGCAGGCCAGCGAGATATGACTAGGACTGGCAGATGCACCAATTGTAGTGAGGTGACCCAAAGAAACACGTGATCCGCACGGACCATTGTACCTGCCCTAACCACACGGCCTCTGACTGCTCCCCGCCGACTCCCC
>JADGIP010000366.1:0-20213 GCA_016618355.2 Astraeus odoratus | reverse complement strand
GTGTTGTCGGGGTCGGTCTCGTGCTCGACGTCGCACCGCTTGCCACCCTTCTTGCCCTTCCTGTCCTTGGACCGTTGCGGGCGGTACACGTAGTTGGGGTACATCTGCTCGTGCTCCTTTTTCTTCTCCTTGGCGAGCTCCTCCCAGAACAGGCGCTCCTCGGGCGAGAGCGCCTTCCACTGCTGGCTGATCGTCTTCGACAGGTCTGCCTGGCGCTGCTTCTTGGTCGGGCCGTCGGCGGACGCAGCAGCCTCCTCCTGGGCGGCCTGGCGGTCTTCGCAGCATTTCCGCCGGAAGAGGATGAACGCGTTCTCGGGGCGCTTGATGTAGTCCTCGTCGCCCCTTTTCGGTCTGCGCTCGATTTCGCTGCACACAGACGACTTGCGGCGCTTGTGGGCGTGCGAAGAGGATGGCGAGGACGGGAACATGCTGGTGGCTGCAGACGACGAGGTCAGCTGGGACGAGTAGGCGGCGGAGAGCTCCGACGGGGCAGACGAGCTGGACGAGGAGGCGGGGGAGACGGGGGAGAGCGTCCGGACGAGGTGGGGCTGGGAGGGCGTGAGCGTGAGCTTCCGGAGATCTGGCTCGAAGGGGGAGTGGCTGGGCGAAGGAGTGTCGTGATCGTGTTGGTGGAAGGGAAAGCTGACGGCGCGCGGGGTCGGTGAAACGATGGCCACGGCCGGTGGCTGGAGGGTGTCCGGCACCACATCAAGTGCTGTGGAGGGATCGCGGTGAGCAAGCCATGTCCATCGCCGACGGCGATCCGCAAAGGCGGGAGGGGGGGGGCTGATCGCGAGATCGGGGCGGGAGAGGGGTAAGTACTCACAGGGACAAGGGGTATCGCGAGTGCGTAGAGCAGGCATGATTGTTCGATGTCTCGGGGACGCGAACAATGGCTGCTATGGCGAGCAAACTCGTTGTTTGGGAAAGGGGGGAGGGGGAGAGGAAGAGAAGAAAGGGAGAATAATGGGGCTTTTGGGGGGGAGAGCACACTGGATAATGAGGTTTCGCTGGCAGGAAACGCTGGCACTGCACGGGACCCACTGTCTCACAAGCGCGATCAGATAGAAAACAATTGAGCGAGCGGGGCACAAAAAAGCGAAGACAATACAGACTACTCGTTATATACGTCCAGCCGAGAGCGACGAGGTGGGATCCCGCTAAACCTAAAATCTTGGAGAGAGCCGGGCAGGAGGAGCTGGTCCCTGATTCGGATAGGCTGGCCCAAGTTGGGCGAGACAATGAAAAGTAAAGATGGCGCTTATGAAATCGACACTCGTGCTTTGTCTCGCAGGACAGTTCACGGCACTCCATTCGGCGGACAAACAACGCACAAATAACTTTCTTATTGTCTTTCCTCGCCGCTTTCGTCCCAGTCTTCGGCCGGCGAAATTCCCCAACCTATCATCGCATATTTCGCTTAATAAATTCCGGCTTTTCTCTCTTTCTTTTTTCTTTTTTTAAATAAAAATATATATAAAAAAGTAAGCACAGTAGTAGGTCTTATCGTCAGATTAGAGTGCCCACGTAAGCGCCCTTCTGTCTTTGCCTTCCCGCGGCAATCGAGGTCCATCCATCTTCCCCGACGAGTGGATCCAGTCTCCGCCGATAGCACCCCTTCTCTCGTTCTCCGTCCCCTGGCTAGTAGTCCACTAGCGTAGAGGGCGTACGTCCTTCCATCATTCCGAAGCGCCCCTCCGGGTCTCTTCCAAGGAGCCAGATTAGCATGGAGATGCGTGTGTCCCGATGGGTCGCGCTGCCGTTGGGCCCATACGGTATGCGTAGGCGGCCTGAGGTAACATCACGCCATCACCCACGTCCATCACCCCGCCATATCCCTGGCTCCTTCTCTCGAAGCTCAACCTGCCCTATATGGCATCTAAGACCCGGCCGTTCGTACCGTCCCTGGTCCAATCTGAGATCGGCGATGTCACTGCTCAATGAAACTGGATGTCCCCGTGACCGCATACCGGCCATCGTCATTGCGGTAAATGTAAATGGGGGTGGTGGTGGGCACAGTGGGCACATAATATGTGCATGAGCGCGTATGACTCGCGTAGTCATACCGTCGGGGTGTCTCTCCGTGGGGGTCTGGCCTCTGGTCGGGTGGCTGTGATGACCCTCCATCCACGCTCACCCAGGCCTCGCGTTCGTTCTGCCACATGGATGTCACAAGACGCCCTAGCCCTCCCCCCCCGTCATCCATCATCCCGATGCTCCCGGTATCTCCTACCTAGATATCATATCTCCATGGAGGACACTCAATAGCAACTCCACCATGCTTCCATGCATCCATTCATCCCTCTATCTCAATGACCCGCCCCGTGTGCCGTAGTGTTGGAGGTCCTGACTCATCTGCTTGAACATACGCGATTAGGCCATCGTCGCACTGCCGCCAGGCTCTGGCATATTTCGCGCATGGAGCACGCTATCTGTGAGTGCATCGCTCCGGTACTGCAGGTTCGAGTGCCGCTGTCCCGGGCTTAGGGGCTCACATTCCGAACGCTCATTCGCTCGCGTATCCCTCGGCAAATGCATATGTATTGTACATACGCATCTACGACCCTCCGGTACTTAAACTCGTGCGATTCATTGGCTGCCGTGCACCGCACGACGTCATCAGTCAGGGCATCCGCATATGTCACTCGTATGTACAATCCGTGCTGTCCCGTTGGTCCGAGGCGAGCATACCGCTGCTAGGCAACGCCAAGGACATAACGTCTTTCCCCACATTTCTCCACGTATGAGCACCATTGCTGTGTACATCATCAGACTCGGAACATGCATGGCCCATGCTCCGGCGCATACGGAGTTGGTTGGCTGCATGTGGGCGCTCCGATCGATATCGATATCCATACGTACGGCAACAAGGCAGCCACGGCACAGCAGGGAGGCAAAAGCAAATCTATCCAGCAATGGCATGCGGGGGCATTTGCAATCATTGGGGTGTGCGTCATCCCTCCGTGGTCTTCCTCGTGCCTTCCTTCCTTCGCCGTGACTCGACTGCAACTTCCTGCATGCCCTGACCGTCCACTGACCGTCCACCCATTGTCCCACTTTTCTGGCACGAACATAGCGCACCATACGCGCCCGTTGAACGGTTAGAACTGGGTGGCCACTCCCGGTCGGAGAGCCGGCCCAGCGCGCCGCGTGCGTGCCGTAAGGCATTAATCACGATGTGAATATTTTTCGCTTTTTTTTATTTTTATTTTTATTTTTTGGGATTTTCTCACTAGACGCATGCGAGATGAAGCATGTAGCGTATATATTCTGACATGAATGTGATGACATCAGGAAGTACTTCGGGCGCACATGGGAGCGGTACGTACGGCACCTCCGTCATTGGCGCATCCAGTGACCCACTAACCAAACCCAACCCAACGCACCGTCTGCGTACATACCTGGTCGTGCCCGACACCTATACATCCCCCGCGTCAACAAAAGAAGTCTGGGCTGCGGGCGAACCTGGACTGATCACGCCGCGCGCGGCGGGGGTATGTCGGCCCACAAGCAGGGTCGGGAGGGGGTGTAGGCTGGGAAACCTATTTCCCTCTTCAAGGCGCTAATCTCGCATGCCGCGGACATCGGCATACATATATAGGACGCTTCTCGAAGACGAAGAACGTTTCGTCGAGTCAGAATCCCGTGCTGTGCAGTTATGTACATGCGTACGAGAGGCGGGTGGGAAGCGTCCAAGGTGGGAAGTTGGGAAGACTCGTTGGTGCGATAGCGGGTGCCCGACCCTCCCGCTCGTCCATCCACTGTATCCAACCGAACTGCATTCAAGTTGCCGGGAGCAGCGGTGCATCAAGCACGCGTGTACGTTAGTGATGCCGAGTACGCTGTCGATGCAGCCATCGTTCCCAGGTGTCGACGTTAGACAGGGTTCATGGTAATACGGTAATGTATCATGTACACCGGTTTCTAGTAACTGGACGACGAAGCAGATGGTAGCCAGCGCTTTCGATGTAGCAATCGGTCCCAGATATCGAGGTACGACATCGACCACTGTATCATGTATACCGGCTTCTATGGTACCCAGTTTGAACACCGAGCGACTGCCAGCGGATCAGATAGAGTCCCTGTAGAGTATTCGCGCCGGGGCAACAATCATGTTCTTGCTAAGAGACCTATGATCAGCTCGCTGTATGAAGCCCCTCTCGAAGCAACTGTACAGGATGCGCCAAATGTATGCATATTGATCCGTCCCGATCATTCGAACAATCTGCGGGCGCCATACATACTTAGAGCGGGTGATGTTGTCCATTGGAAACCAGAGATCGGGCATTCAATATCATGCTGTGACGTTCGATGCAAACCGACAATCCGGAGCTTATGATAAGATCTCAATGTAGAGCGCAGTGATTCCAGTGAATGTAGTCAAGGAGGATGTGAGCTTATCCTTCTCCGCATGATCGATACCCTGGCTCATATCCATGCGAATACACCGCTAGCCGACAGCGGGACCAAATTATGCTCTCTCCCTTTTGAAATTTCGGGTTGATCGATCAGATCATGGACGATAGACGGGGCGACTCCAATATGGGCCCCTAGGCTACCACGCTCGTCCTTGTCTTTCCGGTGTGCTGTCTGATCTGGCCTTGTCCTGTCTTGCCTCGCACACCACTTGTCATGTCAGGTGTCGGCTCTCCGGTTATTGCCTTCATGGACGCAGTTCGCTAGTGACTGAACCAGTATCCTCAAGCTCTGCCCGGATCAAGCGACCGGTCGATGCACATGATCCACTCAGCGACGAGTGGCGTTCTTTCATTTCCTGTCGTGAAGACCAAATAGGATACCGCACAGCTTTGGTGGCCAACTCTGGCCCGAGCTAACCGCGCCTCAGGCATTGAAATGAAATCTAATATTTCAGTTCTTGTACGGGCTTCGGTGGCAAGGAGCTTAACGAATCTAGGTTGTCGGCGGTCGTCATGTTGGATCGATGTAAGTACTAGGGGCCATCGGCAATGGGATGAGTTTGAAACGTTCCTATGGAACTGTGGTGTTTGTCCTGTCAAGGTGGGCGCATCATAGGGTGCACTGAGCTTTGTTCAACTCATTCTGATGGTCAGGGTCCCGATATACGAGAAACTGGTCGGGCCGCTACATATTCCCCGTGACGAGGACTAATATTTGGTGGTTCCAAATGACTATGTAACATATGAAACCGGAAGAGAAGTTCGACGACAATGGAGAAGCATCTCGTTCTTGAGTCACCCATCGTTATCTTATCACTATACCCTGACCTTTGGCCAGTTCATCTCCCAATTCTCGCTCGATGGAGAATACAATATGGAACATTTCCGTCGGCTAGCCCATTTCGATTCGCCACCATCTGAGATGAGTGTCCGAGTCAGATATGTGGCGCTTCTATGAGCTCTATTACACTTTGCCACCTTCTCCTAAACAGACATCGAACCAATTTATTCTCTTCACCAAAAGGGCCATGGCATCTTGAGTGACTCTGACTGCAACGGTCATCCCTGACAAAGGCGAGCCCGCCGGCATTCGCCACCCATATGCACGGATGCGTCCTTCCGCAGAATGCATGGCATGGGGAACATGGGCAAAGATCGGGTAACCCGTGGGTACTGTGCCCAGAACATCTCCCCTTTGCCCTGATTCTTAAATCGTAGACAGTGATATTTGAGCATATGACACACAACTTGTGACCCACCTGAGAGTCACACTACGGCGGGATGTACCTAGACTACTGAACAAAATTGTTGGGGAATCGCAGGGGATGGGCGGATGTTATCCTCAAGCCTTGCAGGGGTACGTGACACTGGCGAACACCTGGCACGTAAAGCTACCGTTCCGTGCGAATGGGCTACTGCAATTGCCCATACGTCCGCTACAACCCCCTCCCACTGGCAATGCCGCATTTCGTCGTACCCGCCCTCTGGCATCCCTGAGTGTCAATGTGGCCCATGTCCCTAATGCGGTTATCTGTTGCGTTATCAGATATGCACGAGGCAGGATAAACATCACGAGCAGATAAACTATATGTGGAAGCGTTGGACAATTCCATGGCTGACACAATCTCAACAGGTGGTGGTCAGATATGATGGAAACAACTCTAAAACTAATCGTAAGGTGGTGCGAAGTGGACCAGCGATGCGGGGTTTTGGACGGCGGTTTGGTGCAACCCACGATGCACGTGTTTTGGAATTGCACGCGTTGTAGACTCCGGTACGGGATAAATCTTTTTAGAAATATTTACCCCTCGAACTTCGAAACAAGGAGCCTCTATTGAAGCCGGCTCAATTGTGTAAGCACAGTCGGTTAGCTCGGAAATACGGCAACAAAGTGAAGAAGCTATTGACTGCAACACTCGCGACGGAGATAACATCCGCGCACGCAGCGCCGCTGCAACAAAGAGCCGCACCGCATGGCATCATGCAAACACTACACGTGCCTGTTGGCTGTAAATGTAAGAGAGCCCTCTTCAAAAATTGCACATATTCTTAGATGGGTGTTTGGTATTTCAAATCGTAAGCCTCGTGGCTTATACTCGTCCACGCCTCGATACACTCTCACATCCTGGACAGGCAGCTGAGCACCGTGGGAGTGGTACCAATGATGTATACGAGAGCAGGTCTCCTGCCGCGGCAATGCGGCAATACTCAACGAGTTTGCAACGTGTATGTGTACGTGTGTTCGTATAATCTTCTACAGCGGTATATCACCATGACCCAGATCCTTGTCCCCCACGTGGTGAGCCTTCATGTGCGGGTCCAATGTGCATGCATCGGGTGCCGCTGAAATCACATAGCAGTGGGTTCGTGGAAGGAAATAAACTAACTTGCGCTGCTGAGGAAGCTCCGCGTTGAAGCTCAAGTCCGCGCATGCAAAGCAAGAAATTCCAGCAGTGCTGATCTTGCAGCTTCCGACGAGGGCCAGATCGCCTCAACACAGCCAACAAGTGCGCTGCAACCTTGAGCGCCATCACCCATGCTAGTCCTGATTACCGCGGAAAACTTATATAACCATAGAACAGGGGCCGCGGATATATGTAGGAACTCGCAACACTGAGTATGGGGCTGATTTGCTGAGTCACACACGCGCAGGTCAGAGTCTCGTCATCAGAGGTCGAAGTTGGGAACAAGGAAAACAGGACGCGTCTAAGACTATAATGGAGACCGGGAAATATATTAATCCAATCGAATAGGTGTAAAGGAAGCTTAGATGCAGGAGAGGCCCAGCATTTACCATATGTAGCCTATCCCATTGTTCCCTTCTCCTGGTGTCTGTTTCTCGAGGGTGGATATTCAAGAGGTGTGAGACGCGAAGGAGAAGAAGCTACCAAATCCAGAAAAAGTAGGGTAAATGGGACAGAAAGAAAGTTAAAAACATTTGCACAGATACAGTACTCTGTTTTTCGTCACGAAGGCTGACAGAGCTTCTGGATACAAATGAAATCCTTTTGCAGGCCGGCACCTAGTGTGAGAGGAAAAGGAAAACTGAAAGGCTCGTTGCAATGGCAGAATAGAGGATTCTAGGGCATTTGAATGAATTGAATTGGGAAGCACGTGCCTTACTTAACGTAGTTCAGTATGTACTTATGATGTACTGAGTTTCGTCTAGAAACTCCCATGGAAACGCCACCATGATCCCATTCCCAGGGGCGCCCCTGGCGTTCAGAACAATAAGCAGCGGGCCGCCCGAACGTACCGATAACCCCAACATTTCGTCCAACTTGCAATTATAGGGCGGAGAATACACAAAGTTCACACCTATGATGCCAGAAATAACTTACATGTAGTACGATTGGTCGTTTTCACCAAGCACCTGCCCGCTTTGTCCCTGTACACCTCATGCATAACATCTGTGAACGTCGTCCATTGTCTAATATCTTCTAAAACATATGTGCGGCAAAAGCTTTCGTGGGAATTCAGAGTTTACCCCAGCAATTTATATGCCGCTGGATCATTAGGAAGGGGAGGTGCAACGGCGCAGGGAGGGTGACATGCAATTAGCCCATGGAGTATAAAGTCCGTGTGATCCCACGGGACAGGAGACCGGTCCGCGTAACCCATCACGGTTAGGGGCTGTCGTTCCTTGGATCCAGTTGTAGTGATGGACTTGAGCCACCGAGCTCGAGTGGGCATGCGGCTGGAAAAGGGTGTGAATCATGGAAGGGGGATGAGATACCGTGAGGTGATGTGAGAAGGCGCAAATGTATAGACCCACGATTCCAATTGAACTGCGCAGTGCGTTAGACAATGTAAGAAGCCAGTGGTACGAAGGTGATAGACATCCAGGGGTGCTTCAGTTCGGTCATTAATACTGCTATGGTCCTATATTTCATATGCTTCGGGGGACTGACATAGATTTATGGGATAGCCCTTTGCAGCGGACAATGGGCATACTAAGTATCAGTCAATAATGAGATCCACATGTCGATAATAATAGGATACACGAACGACATCTAGCCACGGCATCATGGCAAATGGAGCTGGAGGTGGCTGTGGGGAATGCTGTACTGAATAGCTGACCCTCATTGGCATGATGGTGGCAAATGTGATAGATAATGTGAAGATGTGATACGAGTCAGTGAAAGACACCGCACTGATAGTGATAGTGGACGAGGGTAAGTGCGTAGCATGCCACAGTGACATGGCGGTGCAAGAAATGGTATAGCATTGCGCCTACGAAGTCCACTCACATGGACTTGCACTTTTTGGACACTTGGGCAAGTGCTTAGATCCAACCTGGTCCAACTACTAAACTTCGCGGCTTCCAGTAGAGTTTGCCAGCAATTCGTCCCGATCTTCTTTCCTAGACATTGTTGTCAAAATAAAATGGAAACAGGCGTACATAGTGGCTACTATGGAATGCAAGCGGGATTTGGCGACCGATGTTTAATATCGGGGGCCCCCGAAAATCCAAAGTCGGGTAGGCGGACGAAACTACGCCCGCAGTACAAGCTTGGCGTACAGGGTCTTCATTCGCCGTTGCACACAAAATGAACCCAGGGACGTGTACCCTGTTGTATATGGTGATATTGCTGTACTGGAGAATGAGACCTGGTACGACAACGGTATTAAATTGTGCCGCCACTGTCAAATAAACGGAGTGCAAACATATGCAAGGATAAGGCAACGGAGAAGAAACCGCACTTCTGGGGCGGGGCGCCGCGTAAGTTGACTGCACCTTCCCCGCTTTCCACAATGGTAGTGCGGAGCCCGCGATTTTCTTTAAACGTAGGCGGGATTTCCGTCATCCAGCACCTACACCACCGCTCGGAAGTCAAAGTGGTTAGAGCAATGCCTTTCGGAGCTATCCATGGCCGACATTGCTCAATACACCGCGGTCTAACAAGCAACTTCCTAGAGCGCAACTATGGGCTAGCGAAAGTCCTTCAGAAACTGCGATTCGGACCGCCGACAATGCTTACCCACATGACCAACGAACGTTAAAAATGGAACTCTCTCCTCCCTACTGAGTGCTAAATCTCTGGATAACATGCCACATTCAAAACGGCTAGAAGCTTTATGTTTTCGGGAGTGTCAGAAGCGGTGGTAATAAAGAGTTGCTGAGCGCCCAAGTCTGATTAGGATTGATTAGAAACTCCAGCACATGTATATGGAATGCGGATGTCATAAATAGCATCCGACGCTTGACCGTGGTCCCTAGAACTCTTGAGAAGCCCGTCTGAGTCAAGTATGGTTCTTGGTCGTAGATGCGCATCACACACTCGGTTTCGACAACGAGAAATTCACCAGCATGTATTGGTTAGATGAGTTAGGTTCTCCATTTGCCAGCAAAGGTTCCACTTGACTTCGTAAAGCGAACATTTTTGTCCATGGGCGCCGGATTATGTAAATGACTCATTTCCGCCGTCTCGGCCACGTCCAACATTCGCGCAGGATTTCAATCTTCCCCGAGGTGCGGTATTAGATTGTAGCATTGTACTGGCCTCCAAATTTCTCGCGTCGCAACTGAGATTGTACCATTAGCAGAAGTTCAGGCTGAGACGACTCGTTGATTGAGAAAACAGAGGGTTCACCCGCAGAAGCAGGAACAAGTTCCTTCAGAGCTCAGCTGGTTGCATGCTACTCAAGTGCGGCTCAAGGTACGCGTTGTAATAAAACTAAACATCAACAAGTTCGGGGACGAAAGCGAAGGTCACCTATTGCGCTCTGCTCTGAGGGTGGGAGTGTAGATTTTTGTCGGGTAAGGCAAGTCTCCAATGCTTGCATTCATGTTGTCCGTAGACATGGGTGATCCGAGGGTGTAAGTGGCCTTCGGAAACCCGTATTAGCTCTCGCTCACTAGTCGCATCCGATATACAGCCATATTTTGTGCTTACATGGCGATTGATTGCTTCAGACTGTAGTTCGGGTTCTCGTCTACAGAGACGAGAAGCGGTACACGGTATGCAATTCGTCAGCATGTTTCCCACCTCTACGGTGGTCATATCTAATGTGCTACTGCTGATGTTCTGTTCATCTTTTTATATTTTTTTTTTAAAGTATCGAACGCTCTTTCCTCCTGTCTTGAGTCAGTAATGTCCTGCGCTCATTCCGCCAGCAACATGGAGCTGGTTCTGTGGGTATCCCAGTGAACAGGTAGCTTCTGCAGGAATTCCACGCACACTTTCACCGCTACCGAAACCCTATTCAACGTGTTATTTCTTGTCACGATCCCAGTCACTCAGGTCAGTACAACACAAAGAAGAACAGTGGTGAGGCGCCTTCTTCGTACTCACAGGATATGAATCGCCTCTTCTAGCATCTTGTTATGGGAGCCGCATGCTGCTGTCAAGGTGGTGCTGATGCAAGTTCCCTACAAGGCTCGGCGACGGTCTTAGGGATGATATTGCACTGTATATCGACTATCTGCATTGTGGACCGAGTTAATTGACATATACAACGTCATGTTTAGCTACGAGTTCACTGCAGCAAGGATCAAGCGTATAAGTCCGAGGTGTGATGTAGACCAATCCATGCCACAAAGAATATTAAGTACACCCACGGAGAGTGAAACATCAATTGATTATGTGCTCCGAGTTCCTCCATGTTCTCATACCATAAAGCATGGTTGAACGTTGGGTTTAATCGACATAATACTTTCTGAAGTATATGTACTTTGTGCTACCGATCAGCTCAACCTGTCTAAAGGATCTATAGTCCACGGAAATTATCTGCCCTGTCAATGCATCCGGGATGCACATGCGATCCACGATTGGAACGCACGTTCTCGAATAATTGCTTGTGAAGGTGACTATTCTTCTCCATAAAACAAAATATATCAGGGCCAGGATTTCGTTGACCATGTCAAACCTTGTGGAAATGATGCATCAAATATGAGCTGCGATAACATACACTCTTGAGCCCGACCACTTCCTTGCATCCGTGCGGATGTTAACGCGCGTCCTACAGCCCCCTACAGTGTAGAGCGAGTAGGGGACTCGGTGCATCGTATCTCCAGTCCCGTTAATATGTTTATGGAGCGAGCACATTCGTTTCCCACCATCAACGGTTAGTTGGATGTCTGGAACAATAATCACTTTTCTTGATAGGTGCCTGTACCTAGAGACCTGCAAATGCACACTAATCAGGTCCGCACACAGTTAGACGGGAAGGGGTGACACACGGAAACGAAGCATCGGAATCTGTGTTACAGTTCAATGCAAACATATGCATATGCACAAGGGCTGGCATCGTACCGTTCCCCGTTCCTCGAGCTCGGAGGTATACGGATAACCAGAGATACACCTGTCCCTTGACAATAGTCTAGCCGTACCGAAGATTCCGGAGAGGCATAAGTTCGGAGCACCCTGGAAATAGGGGGTGGACCTGATGCAGTCCATACAGTACGTTAATTAGAAATCCTTCATACACGAAATGGACCCGCGGACGGATCCATTCCGTTGGGTCAAGATAACCCAAACCAGGGTCCCAGTTGGAGCCATATCTAGAACAAAGGGACGTCCATGTGACGACCAGCCACTCATCGCGATTGCGAATGCCCCCGATAATTTGGACGATCGTGGGGAAAGCACTCGTGGGAGGTTCACTTCCCTGTTCGCTGGAATTAACCTGTTCTTCGCACGACTCGTTCAGAAGGTCGGAATTGATGGTCTTGTTATTGTTCTCGCGGTTACAGCGAAGGACATACGCCATAGAATGACTAGAACTTCCAGCAGTACTCATATTTGGGCATCCCCTTGTGCTTGACTGGGATGTCGAGAGCCATGGAGCAGCATATGTGTAAGACGAGATGCACACGGAGAATGGGGGTTGTGAAAGAAAAGAAATACAGAGAATACAGTTTAATGGCTTCACAGAGGAAAATATTCACCAAATAAGCTTCATCCACATAAACGGCTTTGGCACCGAGTAATGACGACCGCCATGAAATGCAGATGTGCTCTATAACCTGGTCGTCGTCCTATCTCTGATAGTTCGCATCTGCACAAAACACGGAAAAGGATACATGATCATGTGTTGTTCGTCTGTCCGATAAGATCAGATCAGAAAGGTCAGAGGTAGCAACACGCCGGACGACGCATTACGTGCCATGTACAAGACGGGTTAAGGCCAGACATACAGTCTAGGCTTTCCAATGCCCATGCTTGTGACACGAGTCCATACATCCTTTGCGATCAATTCTAGTCCGTGGAACTATAACCCCACATCGCGATGGAGACGCTATCGTACATGGCAATTGGCTAGTGGACCCACAACTAGGGCCATGACGACGGGTGGCATGCACATCTATTGGACCTGCTAAAGCGAACTTCCCGGTCTAGTCTCGTGGCTGATGACCAATACCTTGCTACTGAAAATCAGCCGCGATGGTGGCACTACATACCACAGACAACGTGTGCATGTTAGAAGGGAGATGAGCTTTCCAATGCCCTACGTGCTGATACAATTGTCGAGCAGTATGTGCAATGATATCCCTAGTAGAGCGCGGATCAGCTGCCGTGGCATAATACGAAGCGCATTTACCTATTCAGTTTGCGGTGTCCTGGACTGGAATGGCACCGCTTGCCTCAACACTGTCGCTTCTTCCACTGCGATGGGATGATCCCCACTCCCTAAGCCACGCCTTCAATGGACAACTGCCCTTTCCACCAGATCTGCATCCCTTGCAAGTCCGTCCATGCTTCACCATCATCACATGCAACCCGAACTTGAGCTCCGGGGGAATCTTCAGCTCCAGGTGTGCCTGCGCCCCGACCCGATCCGCGCGCTCCGGCACCCACCCCAGCATCTTTACAAGTCGGAACACGTGCGTATCCACCGCAAATGCCTGTCGACCGAGACAGAAAGACAGCACGCACGCGGCTGTCTTAGGGCCGACGCCTTTGTAAGATACCAGCTCGCGCGTGGCGTCGTCGTCCGTGACATCAGACTGGTGCAAGTGCTGTAGGGTGTACCTTCCACGCTTCTCCTTGACGCCCTTCAGCAGCGTCTGTATCGTCTTCGCTTTCCGATTCGCGAGTCCGCCGCACTCGATCGCTTTCGCGAGTTTCCCCAGGTCCGCGTTGGCCATCTGGTCGAACGCAGACTCGCCTCGTCCGAACATGGCGTCGAGGGAGCGCTTGGCACGCGTCGAGTTAGCAGCGGAGGTGTTCTGGGAGAGAATCGTGTCGATGAGGGCGTCGAGAACGTCGGGCAGGCCAACGGAGCACGTGGCCGCGTTTGTGCCCGAGCTGGCATCTGACTTTTGTGCCTCGTAGACTGGTGCACCTCCCGGCGTATGAGCTGAGAGGAGAGTATACACCGCGCGTGTTTCTTCGAGCGTTGGCCGCGTGAAGGCAGGGTATGGTGATGCAGAAGTATAGTCTGCCAGGTGCTTGAGCTTCTTTGCAGCGTGCGCCCCGGTTTCTGGGCTGAACGTTAGCCTTTCTACTGTCGGGTCAATAGTGGAAGTGGTGGCAAGATCTGGGGGTAGTGACGGTGCACGCCGGCGTTTCAAGGGGGTTGGCATTGTGGTGGTACTTGGACAGGACCACCGTAGGATGATCAAGCCGAGCTCCAAGCTTTGCCGACACGTGCGCCATGTGGAAGAGTCAAACGGGTGTGTACGCAGCAGCGGACGTAGGTAGTAGTTCCAACTCAAGCTGATACAATGAACCTTAACCCTAGTATCAGGTATCGTTACACATTTACGGGTCGTACAGTAGTGCCAATATTATAATAAGGTGCTGTTCTACCTACAGAATTTGTCCGGAGGGGTTGCTTCTACGATCGTATTTTCTGACTCTGGCAATGAGCGACCCACCTCGACACTCGTCAGTGCGTCAAGTCACATATGATCCAGCCCATCCGTTATTACCCGAAATCTCTGCGTAGCGCACGCTTGCAGGAAGTGCATATTGCGAACCGGGTACACGATAGTTTAGTTCATTTCTGGGGTTGGCCAGGGAGCGTTTGAAAAACTATTGGACAAGTTAGGCTGAGTGGTCATAGCCTGCTAGTTTCCCACATGTGTCCAAATGTGGTCCGCACAGGTGCTGCAAGGCGGTACTTACAGCTGGGAGTGACGTCTCCTCTTCCCAGAAAAGAAGGCACCCAGCAGACCGGCAACGGGCAAATGTGAGTCCCGGTCTGTGATTACGATATTTTGGAAGGAGGTTATTCCGGTGCTGTATCTTATTTCCACCGGCGTGTTGCCTATGGCTGGGTCTATGGGAGTTGTCGGAAGGGACAAGGTGAACAGGGCAGACGGTGGTACGGAGAGGATCCGAGCGCCATTAAGGACAGACAGGTCTAGTGCGATCAGGAGAGGAGATATTAGGGTCGGTCGGGTAGATGCATTTATAGAATGGGGTTGACAGCTAAGGGTAGAGTGTTCCATGTGCTGCGCCGGGGGTTGCCTTCAAGGGGTGCGGTGTAGTTAGCCTTTAACGATTAGGATAAAATGGTGGCGCCCTCCGTAGGCCTTGTCGCCGTCGTCGTGGATCCCTGGCAACAAATGGCGCAACGGTGTCTGTGTTATGCGGGGCTTTGTGAGACACATAAAGTCTAGTGAGATATGGAGGACTAGACAATGCACATCGACCATCTGATCCGGGTTCATTCCCGCGAAGTGTCTCACTCGCAGTCTAATCAGACACACCACAATTTATCGGTCTCCTTAGGGCTGAAGTGGTTCTCTTGGCTCGCTTAAGCAAAGAAAGGATCTTGAGACTTGGATACGGTCACATTTCTAGATGTCCGAGCATCTTGTCAAGATGGACTTGAATGATGACTTGTTCTGTATGTATCACCGAAGTTGTTCGCCCGCTCCACTTGCTGTGGAAGGGCTGCAACAGCATCAACGAGAGCATTTTTCCACATCCGACGGGCTTACCTGCCTCCTTTCCGTTATGCCGCTTGACAGCCTCGTTCCTTCGTACGGGAGTTTCTAGTAAGCGATGGGCCGATGGTGAACAGGTCAAGCAGGGCGGGGCTTAGCCACAAAGGAAAACGTTTTTTGGTGTGGTTGAAAGAAGTAAGTTGTCGCCCAACGAGAGGGAAGCGGCAAGCCACGAGGTATCCTCGAGGACGTCGTCTCTGGCTGACCGGGTTCGGAGTTTGTCGCTTGTCCTCTCGGCAACGCAGTGCCAACGACGAATGCGCTGTAGCTATGGCCTGTTAGAATATTCTTCTTTGCTACTGTACCCCCAACCCTGTCGGCTGCGTGATACAGGCTTTGCTCGACCTGCGCTTAGCCAGGATGTCTGATGGCATGGCGAACCTATTCAGTGATCTATCGTTTTTAATTCTTACTTGCACTGCTTAGCGTCCTCGCGAAACAGAAGGATCCAGGGATGTAAACATGACGGACTCCGGATGCCTTCACTTGCCGCACTGGCTGAGCGGTGGATTTTCAGTCCTGTCGGATAAACTAGCGGCTTAACGCCGTGTGCACTGCTCTGCTGGCCTGGCAAGCGCAGGAGCCATAGCCGCTCAACGTGGAGGCGGGAGCAGAAAAAAGCGTTGCGTGTGAGTGGGAATCAGCTGCAGCTTTCCAGGATTCCTTCCGTTGCCCAAACCGAGAATAAAGCACACGGACGAGTCTGACGATTGTTGTCCTCTCTCTCGCCCCTGCCAACCCCCACCCCGTTTTACAGTCGCCCTAGCCCCGTACGAAATCGAAATCTGCCTTTCCTGCCCGGATCTTGCCAGATTTCAATCTCTTCCATACATACATACATACATACACACTTTCCACCATCCACCCCTCCTCGCTAACTTCGAACGATAATGCCCGCCATCCGCGAAAGCGATCTCTTCCTCAATGAGATGGACGACGACGGTGCGAGTCATATTGTGTCTATGTTGTCTTGCTGTATCTGAAACAATGCCCATCTTAGATGGGATGCCTCCCTTGGTCGATAATCCAAACCCATCAATGACATTTACATTCTTCACCGACATGACGCCAATCACTGCACTAAGTGCAGATCCCACCGTGCCCTTCGAAACCGTCTGGGAGAGCCCGGTCCTGCCTGAACCCGCTATCGACCTGGCAGAGACCCCCGAGCATCACACAGCTGCCCCGTTCCACGGCGGCCCGGAGCGGACGACGGGCCACAGCAAAAAGCGTGACGCATCGTACATCCCGCGCCCGCCTAACGCCTTCATTCTGTTCAGATCATCGTTCATCCGCAGCCAACAGGTCCCTGAGAAAGTCGAGGGCAACCATAGCACTCTGTCGAAGATCATAGGTGCGTCCCTCGTGCGCTGCTCTTACAATACTATGCTAGACTCATCCCTGCTGTCTGCACTCGTGTAGGTAAATACTGGAAGACCCTGCCCCGCGAGGAGAGGGAGGTCTGGGAGGCCAAAGCGCTGGTGGCCCAGGCCGAACATAGGAGACGATACCCTGACTGGCGATTCCGACCCGGAGCTAATGCGCTCGCCAAGATTAAGGTCAAAGATGGCCCCGCAAATACCCGCAGACGAAATTCTCACAGCTGCCGAAAAGGCCGAGTCGACTCTACCACGAACAAGAAAAGCGAAGACGAAAGGTGTGCTATCATTGCAGACTTGTTGGTCGAGGGGAAGAAAGGCGTCGACTTAGAGGATGCGGTGCGACGGTGGGAAGATAGTAACAAGGGTGCAGTGGTCGAGTCGAAGACGGCAACAGCCGGCGAGGGAAGGAAGAAGGTTCATATCACGGGCGGAGATGAAGCCTGGATGCACATGGAGTCCGTGAACGATAGCGTGGTCTCTATCGAGGGCCAGACCAGCTGTGCCGAGAATAGCCCCAACAACCAGGCAGATACCAACAGCCCGCATACCCGCTCGCAGACCCCTGATGCAGTGGACAACCGCTTCAAGATCCCTCTCACTGCCATGTTCAAGCGTTCCCTCTCAGCCCCTGCTTCTCAGTCTCCCTCGGACCAGCAGCAGGCTTCGCAGGTTCATACTCGTCAGGACTCGGTGGGCAGCGCATTTGCCAACATCAACTACGACACCTTTGAGCTTCCGCTCGGTAGCGGCTGCGACCTTGGATACGATGGCAACAATGGGCACCAGAAAGACATTGCACGTGCCGTACTCGCTGAACCAATCGGCGACCTTTCCCCGCTCGTTCTTCCCTCCGGCCTCGGAGAAGGTGACCCAGCGCGATGGAATAACGTAAGTCCTTCCTGCTGTACCTTTATTAGTATCGGTCTTACATATGAACCACGTCAGCCTTACAATCTCCTCGAGACGTCGATCGACGCTCCCCCTCCCCCTGCGCATGAGTGCCCCGGACTCGCGTACAATCTGAGCAGTCCTGTCGAACAGCCATTCGCCAATTACGGATTCTCAGACCCGAACGAGAGTAATACCAACGTCAAAGCGATTGACAATTTGCAGTGCTATCAGCCTTACCCGACCCCCGTAAAACACTGGGCAGATTCTTGTGCCCCTCCGAACGCCCAAATGCCGATTTTTGTGAACGAATTCGGAGGAGGACCAGTTGTGTATGATTGGTGTTCGGGCGGTGGCGATGGGATCTATGCGACGTTGCCGTATTCGCCGGACCAATTTGGCACGGTCGAACTCGTTTGTGTGCACAGTGGATATCCGGTGGTCAAGTATTGAACGCTTTGGAAGAGACGCTTAATTACGTTCTTGGAATGGATCAGTGGGGATGATTTCTACGACCTCGAGATATCCAAAAGCACCTGTTCATCGTCATAGCTCGACTCGTTCGTCTGTTGCTTCCGTTCATCTTTCTCTTTAATTCTGCTGCCCTCCTATATCCGTATGTGTGCCCGTATGCCTGCGGTTTTCTTGCCTTGTGTAACTGATTGACTTCAATGTGTGTGCCATTTTGATATGGTTGTGTATAGCTTTTTGTATGTGCCATGCTTGTTTTGTTGTACAATATATAGTGACCTGGCCTAGCTAGATGGCTGTACAAGGTTCGCCACTGGATCAGGCATGTAAGTACTATATCGAACGGTGTCTTCAGTTCTCGGACTTGTAAAGGTAGACGAAAAAGCTCAATTTTCAGTGATCAGTTGTAAATATTATTGCCCACATGAATGGTTTGGCTCAGCACAGTGAGGTGCAACTTGGTATGATTTTGTTCTCCACGTGAACACTCACAACATGGTAGCCACCCACGACAGTTCATCCGATGACAAGAACAGCATGGTATCTCTCGCCCCTTTCTCAAAACACATTCCCGTCAATAGTCAGAATTAAGTACGGTTCAGCATACGTCTGTTCAAACCTCCGAAGTCCGTTATGTATACCAGTTATCACAACAAAGCGTATCCTCGACACTCTTTATCTATTTGCTCGCTTGGTCGCCAATGTGCGTCGATGAGCGCATCGCATGATCGTCACCCTGGGCTATCGCGAGCAGGTCCTTTATGCTAGTCTGCAGTATTCTCGAAATGGAGTCATAGAAGGAGGAGAAATCATCGCTCGTGCACGTTCCCTTGTGGTTGGCCGCATTCCACGTGCACTTACACGCAACAAGGGAGCCGAAGCGAAAGACGAGGTCAGATGTCGTGCACGTCAGTTCGAGAAGCAGCGTCGTGAGCAGCAAAATTGCCTTGCCTTAGTGGTGGAGTATCTAGCTATTTGCCAGTCTCTCGTTTCGAAAGCCCACCATCTACGCTTACACGTACCGCCTCACGTCTACCCGCCGCTTTTAAGGTGCTCATGGCATGAAACCCGGGAGTAAGCAAGTGCGGCAAGCTGAACTACTCCTCCTTGGTGGGAAATTCTTCTCTTCCAAGGAGATGTCAGCGCCATCAATGCCAGTGGCAGCTTCAAGACCTACCCTAACAAATAGGGAAGTACGCAACACCCCTTATTACCCAAGAGAGGTAGGTTTGAATTCCAGCTGTGCACAGATATGTGATATACATATTTGTTGCAGTGTGCACCATCAAACTGGTCTATGTATCCCTCCGTTCGAAGCTTGAGGGCGGTCACAAGTCACTCGATTTGCATGGAAATATGGATCTGCAGATTTCCGACTCTCAGTTTGCCTATATCCAATTGGCGCTGTCACCTCTCGCTCTCGGGTTTGGAACAGACCTTCAGTTCAAACAACACTCATGTTGCTGAATTTTGCAAGTGAGAACGTTATTGCCCTCAACGACCCCTCGATGGTGCTGTCTGTCAGTCTGGGAAGTCGAGCAAGCATTGTTCCTGTCGACTTATGCATGAGCAGAGGCAGAATTTCTACTGGCTCGATGATGCCAGAAATCTTGCTACTCAACCGGCTGCGCAAAAGATTTTCTCCCGCATCGTGGTGGTCCACAGGACGTGTACCTCCAACACAAGAGAAGCGTGCAGCCAGCCATATCAGGGTGAGTGTGGGGCCGGAAACGATGGGATCACCGTCAGCCAACAAAATTATGGCGACATCAGAAACACATGTGTATTGCTAACATCTGTTATGGAAGAGACCGATGCACCTCTCCGCCCAACGTCCAAGGAGTCTCCGCTGAATCCGAATAATTTGCCTCCAGATCCGTCATTCAATGACCCCCTGTTGAGCTGGACGATGGTCTCTACGTCTCCTAACATCAAAGGACCAGCCGCTGACCTCTGTCCGGTAAAATATCCGCCGATATACGTCTGGCCTGATCAGCATGGAGGGGCCATTCGAGGACCGAGTTTGATACCCAGGTCAAGGACACCAGGAGGCGGAAGCGTGAGTGACGTGGTAGCTAATTTTAACAACCAAACATCTGCGCGTCGCTGCCACCCTCGCCTAAGTATACTTAAAAGGCTTTCTGCTGGTTCCTC
>JADGIP010000365.1:0-20273 GCA_016618355.2 Astraeus odoratus | reverse complement strand
CTTCATGACGATGCCGCATAGTACGTTTAGACGTACGTACTAATTTGATGGAGTGGTTTCCCCGCCATGTACATAAATTGTGCCCTGTGGATACTTATTAGATCACGCACTATATCCAGGTGTCTTCTGCAATCGGTGATATGTGCGTATACAACTTCGTCACCTTTGACACTCTTGAATGTAGCACTAGCTGTGGTAAGTGTATCCCTCTCCTGATTACGATGAGAGAGGCTTGCTGCCTCACATGTACGCTTGCACACCATCTGGCATGCATAACTACGTACCGATCTGGTGGAACCTTTGCAGCTCTTTTTGTCCTACGAAGACATCACCCTGAAGTCGATTATCACCCTCGATTTTGCAAAAGCTGTACAGGGCCGATGATCGATGTCAACGCGCAACGGCATAAAACAGGCGAAGCCGCCGAGAATTGATGGAAGACCATTCCGTGGTGCTTTGCTCCGTGGGGAATATGTAAGATCAAGCTAAAGCTGACAGAATATTACCGATCTAAACCGGAGCAGGTATAAACACATTACTATCTTCCAATTCCAGTGGAGAGAGGAGATGGTCCCCCTTGGAAAGAAGCTCGGTTTAACGATAGTCCTCACATTGTTGCCCTCCATATTGCTCACTAATTTTGCAACCGCGTCGATGACGCTTCGCCTCATTGCAAAATCTGGGGTAAGCAAGGCGTTGTCTCTCCTGGGCTGTACGTGCCATTTGACTCGTCCCTCGGCTACTCGCTGGCCTTCGGAACTGCGGTAGCTCTCGGACTTGCTTGATGGACCATCATCGTGATGGTGAGAGTAGCAACACTTCTGCAGAGGCACCATGGGTACTAATCTCATCTGCTCCATTCCCACGAGCTTTGAATGAAGGGGATAGGGAATACTAATAAATCGCAGTTCTCACGAGAACATGCTCTTTACAATCCCATATCGTGTTCCACGTGGCAGACAGTGCGAGGTATCATTGCTTAGTGACCATGCCCTTTTCCCAGTGATCCAAAATCTACACGGCCTTGGCTCTGGTACCTTTGCCATTCACAACAGGAAAAGTGCGATGTCGTATGTACGTCAGGTCTGCACGCTGACGGTATATCCCGCGGACAGGGCTGCTTCCTCTGCTAATCTAACTATGTACACCAGGATGCAAGGCCATTGTCAGGGGATGCTAGTTTATCGAATCCATCAACGAACGACTCACAGCCATGTATCTTACTCCCCATTGAATGTTCGGTAGCTGTTGTTCGCACCAGACTTGATATGGAGTTTTCCTCGTACGCTTGGAAGTGAATGGAGACTGTGGAATAAGGACTATTTCATCGCGTTCTCGCTACCAGTACTTGGTATCTCACTCGTATTGTCGTTGACACGATAGCCTAGAACAATGCCAACTTTGATGGTACTTGGTTTGGCTTGTTTCCCGCCGCCGCACCGGTGATTGTAATGCCGCCATGTCGTTGTTTAGGGTAATCCTCCACAAGGGCCGCTTGATAGCATATGTGAAAGAGGTGGCCCCGAATACTACATCACCATGACGTTCTCAATCTAAGCGAGATTATTGGCAATTTCGGTTGTGCAAATTGCTTCCTACGTTTCACGGGTACCTTAGGTTAGCAAACGTATGTACTTTACAAGACACCAGGGACAGTAGAACTTTCGATGCACAGCATGTACCGCAATACTCCCATTTGAGTTAAATGGCCAATGTATAAATGAGCAGAGCATCAGCAATGGAGCTTTGCATAGACAACTTTACTGGACCTACTGATCAAAGTTTGCCCCCATCTGGTGACGTAACGAAGTTGAATCCGTGGAGAACAAGATGGATGTCGTATCATCTAAGGTACCGCAGCCCGATCGACACCATGATGAGCGTATGACTGACAACGTCAAACACATTCTGCAACGATTTCTAGCTACTAACTACTTTCAAAGTACAACTCGACACAGCTAACATCCACCAGGTATATCGATCCCTGTTCTTGTTTATGCATGTGCAGGATATGTGAAAGCTGTGTATGGGCTCTTGGGATAGCGCTTGGTGATGAGAGACATGCCAAATACGGAATGCGCGTAATGTGATGATGCCATCGGAACTTGCTCTCGGACGCTACCATGTTGCATACTGGAAATTTGGCGAACGAGTTCGGAGGCTGAGCTAGTAACAGTTAACCCATTCCCAAGAACGCTGCAGCGACCATCATCACGGCGTCCAAGAAACTCGCTATCTGACATCGATGAGTGTCATGGCAGACTTCAAGCCCGACCGCAATCTCTTGAACCCAAAATTCGAGGGCTACAAGCTCCAGGTGATCGCTCCTGACACGGCCCGGCATACCCTCCCCTACAAGCCTACTCAGATAACCGCCCCGGGCAGGTCCCCGCTCTCGTTGCAAGAGGTCCAGAGCAGGATCACCCACAATCACCTTGTTCTTTCTCCAGAACCAGGCAGGTTCCTCTATGTTGACGCAGGACACCGAGTCGTCGTCGTGGATGTGGACATTTGTGGTGTGAGTATATGGTCGTTCTCAGTTGCCATGAAGGAGCGTCAGCTGATACGTAGTACAACTAGAACCACAAGCCCCCCAGTTTCAATGTTGTTTATGAACTTCCTGTCTCGATCAAGACCGCTCAGATACACGCCGAGACGGTTCATTGCGAGTACCCTTCTGCGGCCTTCCTCGATGACAGAACAGTCTTTTTAAGTGACGGCCATGGAAGTCTGTACATCCTCGATATCCCCAGACAGGGGCCAGCAACCCTTCTATCCTCGTTCGAGCTTACGGATCAGGATATCGCGTCGCCGATGATGCCACTTCCCTTTCGGATCCATAATGTTGCCCGCATATCTGACGGGACGGCCATAGCACTTCTTTCTTCTCGATATTATGAGGAAGCGACCCTCGCTAACAGGACAGAAACCCCAACGACACTGCCGAAACAGTCGGCGAGACACCATCCATCCCTATTCGATGTCTGGGCCGCTCGGTTCACTTTTCCGCTCAACATGATGCAGGGAACACTTAACATCGCGTGGCGCAGACGTGGGGAGGACGTTCCAACTCTGGCTGCATACGACCCGTCCCGGAACGCGCATGTGCTCTTTGGCACCTCACCTTACCGCGACATTGGTACTCCTGCGCCAGCGTACGAGCTCTCCCTTGATGAATTCGCGCCAATCCCCCGTGCTGGGGAGAATCTGGATGGCGGTAACGAAGCTAACCGGCAACCTTCCAAACCATACCCTTACTCCTGGACTCAGACCGCCGATAGCGTGACTGTAGCCTTCCCACTGCCGTCGTCAACTCTGAAATCCAGCATCACTGTCCTTTTCTCTCCCACCACGCTAACTGTGCACGTTAAGGGTGTCCCGTCTGTCGAAGGGGTGTTCCTACCGCACTACTCAGGGAAGCAACTATGGGATGGTATACACCCCTCAACGAGCTTCTGGACGTGGGATCGCGAGGGGGAGCATGCGTTCGGTATTTTAACACTCCATCTTGACAAGGCGAACGAAGGGATGAAGTGGATGCACGTCTTCGCCGGGGCTGGCAACCGTACTAGCCCCTCTGCCACAGCTCCGGTGGGAAATAATGCTGACGAAGACGTTGATGTGCCCGAAACGCTCGACCCTTCTGAGCTCTATCTCATCCGCGAGGCGCTTCAAAAATATACTGACACGCTCCGTGCAGGCGAGGACATCAGTGGGCTTGGCCTTGGATGTGGTCTGCCCTCGCTCGCCCAGGGCGAGATGGATGATGAGGTCGACAATTCGGTTGGTCGACCTGCAACTTTCACGTGGGTGGCGGAGGACGGATCAGCGCCATCATGGACAGGTAACAAAGAAGCATCACCAATCAATCTCTTGTCAGTGCCGCTACCAGGGATGGACTCCCCTCTGTCTGGTTTGGTGATAAAGAATGGGATTGATGGAACGATGCATGTTCTGGAAGCAACAGCGGAACCGAGTTTACGATGGACACACATAGGAACCTTTGCAGCACTTGCTTTTGTGCTCGCGTCGAAGCGCGACACACGGTTCACTTACCACACCCAAGAGGCCGTCTTCGCGTTCGAGAATGGATCCGTCGACCGAGGGGGGAATGTATATATCTACTGGCGCTCCTCCCCAACCCAACTATGGGCGAAACAGAGTGTTCTCAGGGTTGGTGACGGCAACGCTGGGTCGCTTCTTGGGATTGGCTCTTTTAGAACCGCGAAGAGCAGTGGGAACGGAAACTATCTCACCACTATTGCTTGCCTTTGTGAGAACCAGCTGGTAATCTTGTACAATGTTCTCTGAGACGCAGCCGCCGATATTAACAGAAGAGTCATATATACGTAGTAGGGAACACTATGTAGTGGAGATGTTACAGCCCGTAAGAAAGTATACGTATACGATGTATGCTATTGAGATTCTGCGATCATCACATACAGTGAATCATGGGTCAATCAAACAACTATGTGGGTGCAGCTGAAAGAAGGGAATCCAGAACGGCCTGTGTGAGGGTGTAGATCACCAAATTGATAACGCTACCGTACAGCACATAATATATCAGTGGCCTAAACAACAACCTCCCAACGCCGAAAACGTGGCCCAAGAGGAGGCAAGCAGAAGTCATTATGTAAAAAGAAAGAAAGAAAAAAGTACAAGACGAGAGGGTGGTGTGGTGCCTGTGGAGTGTGCAAACGATGGGAATGGAAAGAAACACTATGCCTTCAGGGGATCTTCGCAGACGTCCATTAAGCCCTCCGCTTTAATTGCCGGATTCAGTGCATCTCCAAGCGGCTCCGACGTAAGCTGAGGCACTGGGGTGACATCGCCATTTAGTTTGGGTTTCGGCGGTGGAGGGGCTTCCCCTTGTAGTATCCCACCTGGACTCGATTCCGAGTTCTGTGAATCAGTAAGATCTCCTTTTGCATCATCGAAGGGTAAGTTGTCATCGTCCTCGTCCTCGTCGTCGTCATTTACCGTCGGGTGTTTGTCACCATGCGCATTATCATCTAGCTCACCGTAGTAACCGTCATCGTCATCCTCCCCCTCAAACGCAGTAAGCCGATGCCTCTCAGGAGGGTCGAGTGGGAATGTGTTTTGGGGTGAACGGCCATTCAGAGGGCCGACTGGCTCTGACTCGTCCCCGCTTTCATCTTCATCGTCTTGCGGACCAAACATGAGCCGGCCATGCTCTGCCACAATTCCTGTCGCAGGGCTGAACGAGATGCCTCCAGTGTTCCCCAGGGCACGTGCAAAGCTTGAAAGGGGACCAAAACCACCAAGTAGATTCGACCCGGTCAAATCTTCACCACGCTCCTTTCGCACGCGCTCCC
The DNA here is from genome assembly GCA_016618355.2 of Astraeus odoratus. Lineage (NCBI taxonomy): Eukaryota > Fungi > Basidiomycota > Agaricomycetes > Boletales > Astraeaceae > Astraeus > Astraeus odoratus. The sequence goes on along the minus strand of JADGIP010000365.1, from coordinate 14,937 downwards.
GCTCCTCCATCGCTTCTCTTCGTGCCTTATATGCCATGAGTCGACTTGTTGAGTAGATCTGGGGAATAGCATCGGGTGTTGGGAAGCCGTGTTGATTCTTGACACGATCAGCCATCCATTGATACCACTCCTGTTTTGTCCGCCCATTGAGAATGGCAACGATAAGGATGGTCATGTTATCACAACCAATCCCAGCAGCTGACGAAGTGTCAGGAGCAAGACAGTGTTCGCACATCATTTCACCGATCTCGACGAGTTCCTTTCCTTCTGATACCTTTAGTCGAATGAAATCAACCACTTGTTGGGATGACAGGCAATCCCAGATACCTTGAAGTCGAAGGAACATAAATAAGGAAATCGTCTCGCTCGTATTGACGTTACTCTCACCGTCACAAGCCAACACCAAAAATTCATCTTCGTCGGATATCATGTGCGCTGTGACGTCCGGATCGGCGGTGATAACTTGCTTCTGGGGAACCAAAGAATAGTTCTTTTTAAATTGGAAGTCGCCCAAAGCTCTCGATAATGCGAGGTTTCCTAGACCAAGTTGAGTCATCCGACTTATGTAGGTCAGATTGCAACGCTCACCGTTGACGCGCCCAAATTCTATGTATCCACCCGCGCTGACAATACGGGCACGTTCGGCTAGAAAGTGATTATGAGACAGTGGAACGTTTCTGGAAATGGAGCAACGACGTACTATCATTTGATGGCTTGTGGTCGAAACTCAAAGCCTTTGCCTCTCCCTTGATACTGATGACAGCCCGCGAGTCACCTGCGTTGGCCTAGGCGTATGGTAAACTCAAAGGCGAAGTTCCATTCAAATGAGCACTATACCACGTAAAGTTTTCGTTCATTCGTTACCAAAGCAGCTACGGCAGTACAACCTGAGGGGTCACGCGTATGTGCGGGATCTATGAAAAATAGTCATGAACCCTGACGGATCCGCAATGACCAAGTGCCACGGCGTAAAGGCGCACCAGCTAGAAGATCTTCATCGGTCCCCAAGAACGCTTTTTTCAGTGCCTCGTCAAATCGCTTCTCACGATACGCCTCTTCGGCAAGTAAACGCTTATGGACATTTTGTCCAGCGAATTTTGCAACAGTGCCGCCTGTTATCCGATCATCACGATGTATGCAGACGAGCTATTGTGCATGATAGAAATAATACATACCACCGTGCCCATCATATACGGCAAAGAATGCATTCTTTGTTCCGGTTTCTTCCAGGTTCAGGACAGCAGCATGGGCATCTTCCATCGCTGAAGAAAGCAAGATGTATCAGACGGAACAAGACATTAGATTAAGGGAACAAATACGAACTAATCCTCCATCCCTGCATCTCTGACACTGCGAACAGAAGGCGATCATTCTCGCCAAACTCCGATTTCTTTTCCGTGGCTGAGGGGAAGGGAGATAAGTGAGAAGCAAGTCCATCGGACAGTCAGAGGACACGTTTGACGCCCGCAACGATAACTAACCAGGTGAGGAGAGTGTTTGGCCCTAAATGATGGGATATGAAAGTGAGCAGCAGGTCGGATGACCATGCGAACGAGTGGTAACTTACCATGACTTGTTATTGTGGTGTAAGACGTAAAATTGGCGAGTGGAAGCTATCGCGGACGTTGACAGCCGATTGCTTTCTGAAAACGACAATTCCCACCAATGGATGCGTCGTAACGAACGGAAGGCGTCTGGAGGAATAAAGGCGGGGATGATAGTCGTAATACAGCACTGAGGAACCTGTTTCAGAGTACCCAGCAAGGCTCGACTGGCACGCAGTCACGTCTATTTGGAATTATTTGTCTTCTTATTGTACCCTATTGTACAGCACTCTCGTCTCCCCGGGTCAAGGGTATATCGATCTCTGCAGCGAACGGGTTACCGAGTCCTCTGTGGTACCGCCATCACATGCTTAGGGTGCTTATCTCGATCCAGTGTCAGGAAATGAACACCATGCCTTTCATTATATTCATGATGTGCGTGCGGTACACACCACCATAGTCCTGTACGCTACAGCAACTAGACTACATAGTAGTATCCAGCGAGGGATCACAGCACATCATAGTCACCATCGATTTTCTCCTGTGTAGTAATCCCGCGATATGGCGCGATCGGCGATCCGTTCCAGTGTTACTTGTTCATACCACAGCGTGTACTTACCATCGATGTCGACACAGCTCTCATCGTCGAGTGCTGGCACACGTCATTGTCCCACCAGCCATGGCTACCGGCCGAAAGAACAAATTAAATCTTGGCACAGCCCGTTCTTGCTCCGCCGCCCGGGACGTCAGTACGTACGAGAAGTTATGTTATAAATTTGTAGAGTGAAGCTGAATACCGAACGAGAAGATGACGAGCATCCCCACTGCTTGGTTGGGGGAGTCTCCGCTGATTTAGCCAACAGCGCTAGCAGGGCTCGAGGTACTGAGCCTTCAAGAAGGACGTCGTTCAGGACAGTCGGTAATAAGTTTGTTACCTCACGGAAAGCGTTAAACTTTCATCCCACGGCATCGGCTCTTCCGCAACCGTTGTTCTTGTCAAGGTCAGGCGACAACCAATAAGTTTGCTCCATTTGCACCCTGCTCCCAGGAAGATACTATTACCAGTATAACGTTTCCAATGTCCCGGTTCTGCTCAAGGGCCATCTCTGCGCTCACCCGATGGATAGCAGCGAGATCTTCCTGCGGCCCGTAGGCCATAATCACCAGAGCATTCTTACCTCGCTCGTAGGGTGCAAGCTGGCTATAGCATTGCCAAAGGTTTAATTTTAACTTGGAAACCACGCCTTTAGGTGACCTACTGGCGTAGGGGGCAGTTTACCGATATAAATGTGAGCGACGCTGCATACTCTTTCTGGTTAGGGATCCTCATCTTATCACCCAGTAACGTGAGATGGCGTTCACGTTGGCAAAGTTTTTGAAATGCCCGTGGACCTAACCGGGTTATCGTTGCTTTGAACCGGCTATAAGAGGTCGTGTGATACCTATCAGTCCACTTGCTCTCTTTCAGCCTCCCTCTGCCCGTACCACGTAAGTCAAGGAAAAGGATAAATTGAAGTGAGTTCCCAGCTTGATTGCTCCGAAGCAACGAAGGCTCATATAGCCAAGGTATTTACTACGGTAGTCTTTGCCCCTGTGCAAATAAAACCGGTCACACGAGTATAAAATCTGCGTGTCATCGGCTGTCCTCCGAGACCATTCATCGTAGCGTTACCCACCCATGGCGCACACGGATCTCGTAGTATGTTGTTGTCCCAGGAACCGTCCTTCGTACCAGACTAAACCGTGCTGTAGAATAACCGAAGTCCACCAGCTCGAACATGGAGCAGCCCACATACTCCATTGAGGATCTGCATACCTCCTTACGCCTTCCATAATCAACTGCTTCGAAGTTCGCCCGGGGCTGAACCTTCTGAAGGCTGCATAACAGTTTATGGCTCTTTTACTACAACCAATTCTGCCGCAGACTGGTTGCGTACGAAAATCAAAATCCCAGCTCGTCCTAGGGGACAAAAATATGCAGCAGGCCGTTGTGACAGCGATACTCCCCCTGATTCACCGCTGTCTTCTAGGAGCCCGTCGATCAGCCGCATGTCTGACTCTGGGTGGGGCGAGGCATCTTTGAACTTCGCGAACTCCACCGAACCGGTGTCGCACTCGGTGGGGATACAAAAGCTTCATCCCACACTTGAAGCGCTGGAGAGAGCGTCTAAGCTCTCCTGTCCTTCCCGGTGCTCCACTTGTATGAAACCCGGAAGAGACTTTCCGCATTGCTGGCGCTGTGGACAGATGTGGTGCTCCCGCGAATGCAGGTTACAAGGAGGTAAAAAACACATGTGCCCATCACGCCAGAACTAAGGTGACCCAGATCTGCACATCTCTAAGATAATTATTATTGTTCGCTGTCCAGTCCCTTCTCTCGTGCTATCTCACTGTATCATTACCTCGATGCTCTAGAAATGTGCCGATTACTTGGCATCCGTTGTCCCAACCAGTGCTGCCAGTGTAGTGGATCTGTTCCGTCGCGTTACATGTTTCAATCTCTTTACGAATCGAAGACTATCTTTGTTCCCTGCGGAGGTACAATGCTAGGTGCCTTCTGTTTCTTTTTCGCCTCCCATGAAGGATGCAAAGGTTTTCCGATATGGCGCTCCCATTTTGTCCCAGGGGTGCTTGATGGTGTGCCTCTGTGCCCGTCCCGACCGGAGTTAATCGGGCCAGTTCTATTTAGCGGCTCTCTCTGCCTTAAGGAGGTCTTCGACGTCTGCTGCCGTCCCTTGCTAACAGGACCGGCCCTCTGAGTATTTTCTGCACGCCCCTTCAAGTGATTAGCATTTTTTCCGTATTTCTTTTCCCATATCCTGTCAAATTCGTAATTCAGCGAATGCTAGCAATACGGCGTTGGAGGACTTACGCCCGACGAGCTCGCTGGCCACGGCGATTCTTTCTGATACCATCTGCAATTTTAGCTTCGCTATCGCTGAATTCACTATCTGAATCGCCTCGCGTGAAGCCAACAGATAGTGTCGGAAGGAAGGTAGATTGCCTCTCGGATAGCGTCCGCAGCTTCTTTGCTCTTGACTCGTAGCCAGTTGGTTGGTCGCCAGCGTCGGACACTGAATCCGACAGCTCACCCTGATAAGAGCTCCCTTGAACAGACCCTGATTCCCACCCGTCTATCATTGATTGTCGCTTGTCTCCAATTGTACCTGATTCCCAGCCGTCATCCGTGTCTCTGTCATCTCCAGCAGACAAATCATCTTCGTCGTCTGATGCATTTACGAAATTACTCGATTTATCGCTATCTTGCATACTCGTCTTTGTCTGTTGTACAGCCAGTTCATCGTTGTTTTCCCGTGTTCCGTACGTGCTCGGACCGGGATGTAAGAAGTCCTTGAGGGCCATGACGGTTGCACTGACCTCGGTTGCAAGTAACTTTGAACTTAGTAACCGGTTATGCACTTTCCCGGTCAACGTTCCGGCCGGAGCAGGAATGAGCGTACTAGATGCAAGTTCGGCTGAGAGTACGGTGCGAAGGACGAGATCATCTGCGAGTACTTTGTCTTTCTTTATCTTGGTCTGAAGTGCCGTATTAGCTACTTTATCACAGTCCACGTGCTAAAGAGGATTTAGTTTGGGTCACAAAACAGCATGTTTCGTCTACCTTGAGTATTTCTATTTGCTCCTCAAGGTCCTTAGTTTCATTGCCTTTTGGGTTGTTGCGCCTGATAGAAGGACTTTGATTGGTTTGGGAAAATATAATACGAACTACACAATACGAGCTTTACCTGGCCGTCTTGAGCTTTTTGACCATTCTCTGGATCTCAAATGCTCTCGCTTTCTTGGCTACATGGCGGACTTCTCTGACATCATGATGCTATGTCCGCTTTGTTCAGTTAATCGTGAGGGCGGAAGGGCTATCAGAACCCACGTACTAGTTTTCGGCGTAATCTGGCTTCGTTGCTGTCCTGTTTCTAGTATGTATCGTTCAGTGGGTAGAGACGGGGTTGACGCACGATAAACGACACTACCTCAACCGGCCGCTTTCGCTTGATACCATGAGGCACTTCGGACGATTGCATTCCTTTGGTCATCCACGACGTTAAAGTTGCAGGCCTTAGGTACCGAAGTGTTGAGTAGTATAGCACGCGCAATGCATTCTACTAGCACATGGCCCCCGGTCACCGCCTGACGTAAGACAACTCGACGATCATCGTTCTGAGAGATGATCTCCTTTGACTTCGAGTGCCAGTCGTAATGGAGGATGACATTGGCGAAAAGAAGCTCTTCGCTTCGTTCGAGCGCTACCATGAATTCATCTCTACCCAGGACACGTTAGTCTCTGTAGATCTAACCACTGAACCTAGTCGCGAAGATAACAGTGCTGAGACCGAATTATTGCGCAAGCTCACACTGATCGTAAGTGTCCATCTTCTTAATGGTTGTGTAATCGTGGCTAAGTGTAATCAGCTTTCCGAGTACCAGGAACAATCGCATTTACTAGATCCGTACCTCGAAAGTCTAGTCGTTCCAGCGGCTGAATGTTTGAGAATCCATGCTAGGGCACGTACATCTGACCCAACAACGAAATCATCCGCTGCACGTGTTGGTAGACTGGCAGACTTGCTTTACAACTATATCAAATTTAGGGGATACAAGACTATCAGTTAGTCGTTCAATCCCACCAACAGACCTTCGCGTGCTGAAGCACGGACAGTCAGTTACTTCCCCCACGAAATTTCGGACGTCACTACTGTTATAGGATTCATGGATCTACCAGGTGGCCCCTCTACCGAACCATCCCAGTGGACTCTTCGCTATGTCATGCTGTTGTGGTTGTCCCTGGTTTGCCGGATCCCGTTTGACCTGGAACAATTCGATGATGCCGATCAACGCGGAAAAACGGCCACTGCGGTCGAACGGATTGCCAAGGAACAGCTCAATAGAGCAGGTCTGGAGCGTGAAGGCGCTGCGATACTCCTTTCGCGATTTTATATGAGGTAGGTAAGACTGAACTAGGGTAATTACCTTTCTGATTCGAATGTATGCAGAAAGGACACGAGGGAAAAACTGAGATCATTTTTGCAGTGGTCCAGTTCCGTTGTCGAATCCAACGAAGTCCTCCTAGTAAATTGCATCTGTTGTCTGGTTTCGTCGCCTAATTATCAGGGAGTCTCTCGCAGTGCTGCAAGTGTTATGCGAATTTATGAAATCCGGGGCACCAGAAGAAACAAAAACGGCTGCACGAGACTTGATGGTGATGTCTGAAACCATCAGTAAAAGCGGGGCACTAGTAGCAAATACTCTCGTCCGGAAATATAGGACAAAACTGTTGTCCAGAATTGGTCTTCGGCTAATCCCCTCAAGACCAATTTCCTCGAGAATTCAAAGTGAGCTTCATTATCCATGGTCGTATATATTCCGAGATAGCGTTTATCAGGGCGCATCTTGGATAGCAACGAAATCCAAGACTTCACACAGCGGCCTGGCGACGACGGAGATGAGATCGACGTTCCAGAAGAGTTGGAGATCATTCTCGATGAATTATTCAAGGCCGTACAGGACCGGGTAATCAACACTTCTCAGTTCCGTTGGATGCCACTTAATACTGAGGTTAGGACACGGTGGTGCGGTGGTCAGCAGCAAAGGGCATCAGCAGGCTCTCAGAACGTTTGCCAAGTGACTTCGCAAACCAAGTATTGGAAAATATTTTTCATCTATTCTCCATCCACACCATTTCAGGCGCTAGTGTTTATGACATGCCGTCTATTGCGGAAGCAACATGGCATGGCGCATGCCTCGCATCCGCTGAAATGGCACGAAGAGCCCTTGTGCCCTCCCACCTACTCCCTCAGTTGCTCGACTGGTTGTCCAAGGCACTTTACTTTGATATACGAAAGGGTGCTCATTCTATTGGTTCTAACGTGCGAGATGCTGCGGCCTATGTAATATGGGCTTTGGCAAGGACGCTGGACCGGCATGGTTTTTCTCCCTATGCACATAAACTATCACACAGTCTTGTTTGCGTCTCCTTGTTCGATCGTGATGTATCAATTCGGAGAGCAGCCAGCGCCGCTTTCCAGGAACATGTTGGTCGAATGGTAAGAAATGCTTCACTTTATCGACATGTTACATTTAGTCGCTGTCCAGGGTTTGTTTGTTCACGGAATAGATGTGCTCAAGAAGACCGACTTCTACTCTGTTAGTATACGCCGTAACGCCTTCTTAACGGCGGCTCCACAAGTAGCTGAGCGAGTTTTACCTCTTCATTCCGCGCCATTATTCTGATGATGGGGGACAGACATGAAGAATACCGGTCGATTCTGATCGACCACCTAATAAGTATTACTTTACGCCACTGGGATATTACGATGAGGCAGCTAGGTGCTAAGTCCTTGAGGTTGATTTGCCAAATTGAGCTGTATGCGCTAGCGCCACCATGCATCCAACGCCTGGTCGGTACTCGTCCGTTGAACCATGCGCGGCACTGACACACCGAAAAGGCGCGGCTGCTGAATTCGGTGGATGTGGCTACCATCCACGGTACTCTCATAGCACTCACCGAGATAGCTAAGGCGTACAATGAATTTGGCCACGGTGGGGATGGAACTCGGAAAGAAGTCAGCATCTTTCGCTTTACATTCCTCCCTATTCAGCTCAAGCTTTTCATAGATATTTGTTCTTATGAACAATATCCCCGAATCCATGGTGTTTGCGCCGCGGAACGAACAGCTTCTCAGCGCGGTTTGTGACCTCGTTTCCGCCAGCATCACTTGCGAGGAGGTAGACTCGCAAAACCAGTCCTGGCGAAAGTTTGTCGATCACGGGTTACGCCACCGGAGTAGCGATGTGCAGGAGGCAGCTGCAGCTGCCCTGGCCTCCGTCAGTTCTTTCAGGGATTGTTCCAACGCAGTTCAAAGATATGTCACAATTGTACACACGTTGTCTATCATCTCAATCTGATGTGGGACCTCTCCATACATTGATCAGGGAGTTCAAGCGTGGTTCACCGTCATTACAACAGAGTCTCGGATATTTGTTGGGTGTCCTGGATTATGATGCGTACCCCCACGGCTTGCCCGAGGTTGTGGAATGCTTGCTGGACAACGTCAGCCTGGAGGTGAGAAGACCATTATGAGCATGTCAGTTGAAATGAAACGGTGATTATAGTCCGCAACCAGAATGACAAATGTTGAGGCGCGCCGTAATAGTTTTCAGGCGATTCCGAAAATCATTAGTCGTATTGCACAGAATTTGACACAGCGTCTGTGGACTGTCTGCACCATCCCAGTCTTGGAAATGCTCACCATCCATCAGATCTCTACCCTGAAACTGTTCGTGCCCTGTTTGATGCGCTAGACAATGGATTAGATGACTATACGACCGATGAACGCGGCGATGTGGGATCGTGGATACGTATCGCTTGCATCCAGGGCTTGTGCTCGATGATTGAGGATCTACTCTCCGTGTCTAGGAAACTTGAAGACTTTTCAAGCTTTCTTCCAGCACATCGGTATCATTATGTTGTTGGTCGAATTCTACGCCAGGGCGTAGAAAGGCTCGACAATGTCCGTCAAATCTCAGGAGAGTCTTTTGTTCGCATCTTGAACCTACCACCGCCACTAGTGCATGAAGCGCAGAGTTGGACAGTGCAGGGCGAAAGCCTCGTGCGTGAACTATTTTTGACGTATGTATTCATTTGTCTTTCCCCTTCATCTTAGAGGGAGTCAAGGTATTTCCAGCGACGCGGATACAGATGGGGGTAACTGGAGCAATGCGGAGTGGTTATTTCCAAGGGCTGTTAGGTTACTGGAAATTCCTGAATACCGGAAGACAATTTTGACGGGGTTGGTCTTGAGTGTTTCCACGAGGACTAACAGCACGGTATGTCGTCCGGCGATCTATTGAAATCATGCCTCGTTTACTTGACGCCATTGGAAGCAACGTCCTGCGTCATCGAGTTTGGCTACCTATGTCCGGACATTGCCAGTGAGCCCTACGGGGACACAGTACAGCCTGTCGAGTCTGGCAGGTGACCTCGTCGAATACGCCATGGCGCATCAGAAGTCAAATAAAATCGTGGTTCCTGTCCTACAAACCTTTAACATGCTACTCGAGGCAGATGCCTTGGCACGCCTCCCTCAATCCGATACAGGGGCAGTATGGTAAGCGATTTCCCGCGATCGCGTTACCACCTGACGTTCCTTGTAGTATGGAAAGTTTGATCTCGATCTCAAGCAAAAACGTGTCACGGTTGAAGAATGTACAGAGGATACAGGAATCCATGAAAATGTGCGCCAGTTCATGATGGCAATGTCCGATGTCTCTTCTTACTGCGGGGCACAGAATTGTCAATCTCTTCACATTCCCATCGGTTGCGAAAACGTGCCTCCCAAAGATAGTCGACTTCCTTACTCATCCATATCCTCGCGTATGTGACTTGAAGATCTGCCGCAAAGAGCGCACTGAGGCCAGGTGTTACAGGTTCGATCAGGGACAGCTGAGTACTTGTATCTTGCATTGCAAAGTAAAGACCTCGGTTCGGAATCTTCCGGAAAGGTGGAGGAGCTAATACTTGAAACGGGATGGTATGATCGTTCCCTGGAGGTCGACAGCTGAATTGTGGAGCTGACCCCGTGTTTAACAGGTCGTCCACGAATGTGGAAAAAGTGAAGGAAGCAGCACAAGCACTTGTCAGCGAACTCGCATCGAATATGGAATGTTGGTAGAATATCACACTGCACGCACCTGGTCTTATACCACCGCTGTGCCACCGTATGCATTTAGTACTTAACATGCGTTTGCCTTGATTGTAAGATGCCGGGGAAGAAGGCATACCGAGCGTGGGAAGGTTGGAACCCACATCTGCCTTCGGGCTGACATACTGTGCATAGTCAGTCAGAGCTGCAATACTTCCAGCTTCCTTCATATCACAACCATGGTCGTCGACCTTCGCATCAGCGATAGTGAACTGGCTGCAATCAATGCTGCAGCGGTGACACGCGAATACCGCGTGCAACCTCATCTCGGTGTGTCTGAACCCCCCAAGGTTGACTGTTTTCACTGCGGGCGATGGGTCTCACCTTGTTCCTACAGATTACCGCACAGTATCTGCTATCAACGGGTGCGTTAGTATTGGGCAAAACTATTTACATTAAATAATCGACGTTTGGTGCACAGACCACTGGTCGTATTGGATAACGTCAAGGTAAGCTGATAGCTACAGTGGGGCAGACGCGGTATTTACCGCGCCATGCAGTTCCCTTCTTATAATGAGATCGTCCAACTCACCCTTCCTGATGGCTCTAAACGAGGCGGCCAAGTTCTCGAGGTCCAAGGAAAGAAGGCCATCGTGCAGGTATTTGAGGGTACTTCAGGGGTGGATGTGAAAGCGACCCACGTCGAATTCACGGGGAGCAGCATGAAGCTTCCAGTTGCAGAAGACATGTTGGGACGTATATTCAATGGTTCTGGAAACCCGATTGACCAGGGTCCAAGAGTATTTGCGGAAGACTATTTGGACATCAACGGTGCGTTTCTCAGTCCGGATGTCAGTATGGACCTCCTGCAAGGTTTAGTTTAGGCTCACCGATCAACCCGTATTCTCGGATATATCCTGAGGAGATGATACAAACCGGCATCTCAACTATCGACGTGATGAACTCCATCGCCCGCGGACAGAAGATCCCCATTTTCTCTGCCGCAGGCCTGCCTCATAATGAGGTATGCCCAACACGTGCTTTTTTCCATGCCTCTCTGGCTCAAGCTATATCAGATTGCTGCGCAAATTGTACGTCAAGCTGGTCTGGTGAAGCGTCCCACGAAGGATGTGCACGACGGTCACGAAGACAACTTCTCCGTTGTGTTTGCCGCAATGGGTGTCAACATGGAAACGGCACGGTTCTTCAAGGAGGACTTTGAATCAAACGGTAGTTTGGATCGAGTGACGCTTTTCCTTAATCTAGCGAATGATCCGACCATTGAGCGTATTATTACACCACGCTTGGCACTGACGACTGCTGAGTACTACGCCTACCAGCTGGAGAAGCATGTCTTAGTTATACTGACTGATATGTCGTCGTACGCTGATGCCTTGCGTGAGGTGCGTTCTGACGTCAGCAGTCGTGCTGTGATTTGCATCACATTCGTTCATTTTGATTTATTTCTGGGGGTAGGTTTCGGCTGCTCGCGAAGAGGTGCCTGGACGTCGCGGCTACCCCGGATACATGTACACCGACTTGTCGACAATTTACGAACGTGCAGGTCGTGTGCAGGGCCGCAACGGTTCGATTACTCAAATTCCCATCCTCACCATGCCAAATGATGGTACTGCTTCCAATTCACGTCTTCCGGGATCCGTTGTTGTGCTGACTGCGCCTGGTCGTGCATAGATATCACGCACCCTATCCCTGACTTGACAGGTTATATTACCGAGGGCCAAATATTCGTTGATCGTCAGCTGCACAACAGGCAAATATATCCACCGATTAATGTATTGCCATCTCTTTCGCGGTTGATGAAGAGCGCGATCGGCGAAAAGCTTACGAGGAAAGACCACGGTGACGTATCTAACCAGCTGGTGTGTCCCTCATCTCCATCCACACAGCATGCCATCCTCACGAGGTGGCCACGTGGTAGTACGCTAAATATGCGATCGGGAGAGATGCAGCTGCGATGAAGGCGGTTGTTGGTGAGGAGGCGTTGTCTGCGGAAGACAAGTTGGCGCTGGAGTTCCTGGATAAGTTTGAGCGGCAGTTTGTGGGACAAGGTAAAGTTTCATCTCATTAGTTCTTCTGGTTTTTTTTTTTTTCATCTAGTGGCGCTCAAACTAACTTATACTTATGTGTACGTGTGTGCGCCCGGTTGACGACCACGGAATCACGACACAGGTCCCTATGAATCCCGAACGATTTTTGAGTCGTTGGACCTGGCATGGTCGCTACTCCGCATATTCCCGAAGGAGCAGCTCAACCGCATTAACCCAAAGATCATTGCCGAGTTCTACGGGCGGAAGCCAACGAAGAAGGTGGCAGACACAGAGGAGCAGCGGACGGGAGACCAAGAGGGTAGGCTGATTGATGCATAGGCACAGATATGTAACTGTTTGGGGTCGTACATTCAGGATACACGAGCGATATTAATGCCAATATTTGATATGAACTTGGGTGATAGAGCGGTCATTATCGAATGCCATCATTGAAGTATTATTCTTATTATTATTTGTTGAACCGTCCCGTTCACCATGGATCCGAGTTGCACGTCTGACTGCTCGGCCTTGGGCATCGGCGCTGGATGTTTCATAAGCGATAAGGAAAGAACAACCATAACAGGCAGCACATTGTTCAAATTCCCAGTTGGCTTGCGCAGTTACCTTGTGGGGTGCTGTGTTGGCGTGCGAAGAAGCAGAGCGATTGGAGTATGTATTCCAAACTAAGCGGAATTTGTCAATCAAGTTTAGCCTTTTAAGCAGCCTCGTTTTGCTGGTGTAACGGCGAGTGCTCAGATAGGCATGCGATAGTCTCTAAACACGACGTACACACAGCAGATGGGGTATGATGAATGATGGATGGATGGATGGACGGATGGACGGATGGCAGATTTGCGCCTGACCGTGGGTGGCGATATGATAGTATGGATCCCTGACACGACGCTAGCGAACGGAAACACCCGAATTATGCAGAGGAAAAAACACAGAGCGGGCAGTACACTGGACAAATACGTGTTGGGTGGCTGGGACCGCGGAGGTGTCATGAAATGCCAGTGAGCGAGGCGAGACAGAAAATAAGAGGAAGGCATAATCTTAGGACCAGGTCAAGCGGGCTCATTAGCACGGAGGTGGAATTTCATATGAAAATGTGAACAAAGACAGAGGGGGCTGACGAGAAGGAAAAGTGAACCTATGTGGTACGCCAATTGCCGAGTGATGAACGTGGGTAAGTCGACATGAGACGTCAGAGTTGCCTAGAACGATTGTGTTCTGGAGAACATATCTCGTGAGTGGACACGGTGGGCAGGTGCTTTCAGTCACTCACATACACAGGTGGCGTACGCACCGCGGACTAACGTGGATGAGCAAACGTAACGCACTAGATGCTTGCGGGGATAGATGACCGACGTGGTGCTACCGGTAGATTTATAGATAACGACTTGCATAGCCTACCATCTGTCTAGTTGGGTTGGAGAATCTTGGAAATACGATAAGTACGGCGTCGTGTATGTCGGTGTGTCAGTGTGTGTAAACGACAAGGGGAGCCATGGCCGAAAGTGGAAGTGGCAGTAATCATAGCAAATAGTGGAGGATGGGAATAGAACTGCATACTTCCAAGTGATTTGCCTATGTAGAGAAAATAAACCAGAAAAGGGCGACGTTGTTATATATGCTAGTGTCCAAGCGAGGGAGGGCATCAAGCCTCGTGTCAGGCAGGGTCATTGTCTTGGACAGGAGAGGCAAATCTGAAATGAAAGAGGAAGAGTCATGAATGAAAACAACAGACCTCGTTGGCAATGTTCGATTGGAAGGAGCAAGGGTCGACGAGGTTGAGCACGACAAGCAACAGCCAGCCAGTGGCCAGCCGGCAGCTGCGGCTCCACACGGAGGGGTGGAGGCCTATACATCGGACGATGCCGATGTGTGGAGGAATATTACCGGGGGGAGCAACCCCTCGAGAGGAAGGGAGGACAAACAAAGACATGGGTGAAAAAGGGCAGCAAAATGGAATTTGGGATCGCCACAAGCGCACTGAGGGGACATCTCAGCGCAGCTCAGCAGCTCGCTATGGGGGCGTTTGGTCGGTACGAATTTGCCATATAAGCGGTATTCAGCTGGAGGGCCTGCGGACACGTTGATGATGATTTGGAATGACATGGAAATGGGCAGTGGCCCGGAAGCGTTCATTCCTCGACGCCTGCCTACCATTATGACATACGGACGTGCCAGACCGTAGTCATGTTATGTTTTTATTTTATTTTTATTTTCTGCGACAGCAGTGCCAAGGATGCGGCATGCCCACTGCGCGTGTATGTGGGGAAATGGGTACATACCGGATCGATTGCTGCCGTTGCTGGTGCAAAAAAACCGGTTGCTGAACGCGTGTTACATCCGGGCGTGGGTTGCACAAAGGAGGGCGCCTTGAGGCCACTCAGGCATATTCCAAAGAGCGTAAGGGACCGCCACGGCAGTTACACACACGCCTAATAGATGGCCTCCTTATTTTATTTATTTATATATATTTATATTTCCAAGATTTCCAAGCCTGCCTTGCCTGCCTGCCGGGACAGCGTGGCAGCCTGCAAGTCAAACCTAAAGCCAAAGCTTGCCGCCAGCTTGCACGGTCGACAGCTCGTTGCCACTGTTGCGATCTCCTTGTCTCTCTTACTTACAGTATCCAACACCCCCGGCGTTCCCAGGTCTACGCCTGTCTGTCTGCCTGCCTGC
>JADGIP010000364.1:0-20321 GCA_016618355.2 Astraeus odoratus | reverse complement strand
CTTCTGGAACCGATGATAATAAGTTTGGTTTGCGCACGGGTGAATGAGACGTTCACTCGACGCCAGTCCTTCAGGAGATCTCCGACCTGGTAGTCCGCTCAGAATAAATATCCTGGGGCAAATGGAAAACTCTTATACGTGCCTGGCGCGTGTCATTCGATCGTACCATCGATATGATGACGCAGTCTTTGTCTCGACCTTGACTTTTGTCCGCGGTCATTATTTCTATGTCGTCCTTGCCCTGCAATAGATGCCTCAGAAGCTTGATTTGTTGCTGATAGAGCGACATGATGCCGATCTGTCTTTCTGTGACTCCACACCGGAGAAGTGCTTCTGTGATCTGATACACCAGTTTACCTTCGACCTCGTTTTGTACCAAGTCGCCAACCCGAGAATCAGATGCGGGGATTCGGTCAGTATCGACGAACACAGCTTTGCACCTGAATAAGTGCGTGAGACAGCTAGCCTTTTTTCCTTGTACTTCGGAACTTACTTCTCTTCTAATAAATGTGCAATCCAACATTCCTCTCCGGTGCAATGGCAGTTTCCAGAACTGCGCAAAGTCCCGAGGAAGTTCTTATCCGGAAGTACGAGACTTCGCTTTGCTACAGCTTCAGACCCACAACGAAGACGGTTGCCATAGATCAACTGGTTCGACAGCTGCATGATGTCTTCGTTCATGCGGTACTGATACGTCAAGTCGACGACGGCGTGCGGATGTGCTTCGGAAAGCCTTTTGAAAAGAGAAACCTCTAGCCCTCCCTTCTTCGCAGATGGATTGCGCACCTGAGTGCAAAGTTTGCACTGTGAAATACTGTTGAACAGAAGGATACTCACCAAGGGTGGAAGCTGGAAGTGATCTCCAACCAAGACAAATTTTTCGGCGAAGCGTAGGGGGCCCAAGCAGGTAGGTAGCGTGATTTGCGATGCCTCGTCAACGATGCAATAGTCGAATGTACGCCGAGAGAAAAGGGGACTTTGGCAATGTGTCATGCAAAACTCGTCACCTCCACGAAAATTACTCACTGGTCAATGGTTAAGCACGTGGTTGCGACTACTGGAGGTGACATGATCTGATTCTCCAGCTGTTCGATCGTCTTGGGTGGCTTCCGTGCAGACAACGTGTACCGGCGAACGTCAGGGTGAACCTGCAGAACCAACAAGTCAATTCATCGCGGGCATCTCTTTACATCTCAAGTTACCTTGTCCGCATTTCCCAATCTTAGGATGCCATAATCGTCCTCCTTCAGCTTAAGAAGAATGGTATCTACGGCAGAATGGGTATATGATGTTAGCAAGACGGTCTTCCCCATGCCAACGAACGTCCGAATGAGCGCTGCGATAACAGTGGTCTTGCCAGTCCCTGGCATCCCGAGGATCAAGGCGTAGTCATGTGCGCTGACGACACGCGTCATTGCCCCGAGTTGACTTGGATTTAACTGGCTCGTAGCTACGACAAATTCGGGTACGCGTTGCAAGGCAGCTAGTGTTTCACGATCATCGTCAAAGGTAGGCTTCCGCAGGTCCACGATGAACTCGAGTCTCTTCGAATCGCCTTCAGCATAGAAAAGCCGCGCGAGATTATCCCGGAGACGACCCAATCCCGATGCAAGCTCGTCCTTGTCTATTCGAAACAAGGGCGTAACTGGACCTTTTGACTTCCGCAAGGTACGTAAACGTGCAGCGATTTTCATGAGAGAAAGTTCATGGTCGACTCCGACAACCACTTCCATCGGGGCGAGATGAACGATGAAACCACGCGCAAGCGCGACGAGTTCGGGTTCGACGGAGATGGCAATCGCGTCGCCCAAGGTCATGTGCCCGTTGAGAAGCGAAGAGTGATCTTGAGAGGTAGATGAAGATCGCGTAAAACGGTACGTGTAACGATGGATCTTGTCCGCATGACCCGTATCAGAACAGACGTAGGTAGGGTCGATCATCATTGAGCTGAAGCATCTCCCTTTCTCCTCGCGTTCCTGGGCATTCATAGTCCATAGTTCTTTCTTAAACCGGATGGCATCTTGCTCTTCGAGGGTAATGAGCGCCTCCCACTGTTTGAAGAATTCTGTTTGAGAGGGCGTCAAATGTGACGTCTTGAGCTCATATAGACTTGCGATCGGTGATGAATCATCCTCGACATTCTCTACTGCCTATGTCAAAGTCAGAGGGCTAGAAGGTTATATCCCATAAATTACATACCTTGCGATATAACATGCAAACATCTGCAGTGTAACACTTTTTACAAATCCATTCATCGTCAATGGTCGGGGGCAAGAAAGGCTCCTGGCTCTTGCTATGATTCGCTCGTCGCATCATGTACCCAGCCAACTCGTTCCTTGCGATGATCAGTGCCCTAAGCTCGTTCCTTCCACGAGGTACCCTGACGACCTCTTCGCTCTGCGTGTAGTACAGTAAGCCGCTTGGGACCTCGACACCATACCGTTCTTCTGCGAGAAGAGTGTAAAGCATTGTCTGAGCTCGGTGTTCCATACCCGCAATAGACCGCCCAGTTTTGATCTCAAAAGGCATGGTATACGTGTTAACGACGGCCGACGAATTGGGGGACTTGCCCAACATCGTGCTCTCAGCGATAACGGCCTGCACACTGGCATCGAGTTTCCCTTTGAGACCGTATTTCGGGGACCAAATATCCTCTTCCACATCATGCAATTTGCTAATGGCCAGAAGGGAACGTTGGTTCGTTGTTTCTCGGGTGTTTGTGAGGACTGCGTCATGCTTGTGTAGAGGAGATTAATACATATTGTCATCCAGCATCACGATCCTTACTTTCGGTTCCTCGGCTATATATCGCTCTGAAAAGGCCCGAAGACCCCTTGAGCGCAGCTTCACCTCTCGTGTTGCTTCCTCGACACCAATTCCAAACCTTAGAAGTTCTGTAAGGTTTTTGAGGATCGCATCATCTATGAGGTCATCGATCCAGGACTTGTCCCACCGGTTAGCGAGGAGACACGTTTGCATGACTTCGTGGAGAATATTACCCCACATAAGCGCTGACGTGACGTCCGAAGACGAGCGAACAAGTGTGGAAAGGAGAGGTTTTCGTCTACACTGAGGAGCACTCGACAAAGCAGTCGCCGTCAATAAGAAGTCGGGGTGCTGGATCAAGAGATTCTCTTTGGACGAAATCACAATAGCACCTTTCGAGTCAAAATTGCCGAGTACGTTTACGGTGTCACCTGGACGCTGCTGTTATGCTCCTTGTCTCACATGCTGTGAAGTGTGGCGTCATACCTTCTCTAATATCCAGCTCCGCCCAGTCGTCATACAACTTAACAGTGTATGAACGACCGTGCGGTTGTGCTTTCACATGTAAAACCTGCTGGACAGTAAGTATCATTCGATGCATTACTCGTAAGAAGACACCTTTTGCAGATGGGAGCCCGACCCGCCTTCTATGGATCGAACAACGCAACGAGTGCCTTCAGTTGTCGTGTGTCTACTTTGTGTGGATACCTGGATCTCAACATACATAAGGAAATCCAACCTGCAGATGAGGACCAGACCTCTGCACTCTTTGACCGCTTCTTGGGAGTAACAAAATCACTTTCCATGTCATCCCAGTCCCAATTTGCTGCCCCATCCAAGAGTAACGCCATGTCGGGGTTGCCTCCTTTCTGTACTGGGTCAGAAGGAAATGAGCAAGCCCTCCGAGCCAGAGGAGACGTCTTCACAGGAGACCGCCTTTGTTCCAGCGGCGATCTCTGCATTGGGTAAGTGCACCCAACACGCCCTAGTGAGAGCGATAGTCACTGACCTTGCCCTTGTTTGGACTTGACATTTTCTTCTTTGGCGTCACAAAATCTGCTTCCATGTCTGACCAGTCCCATGCTTCCGCCCCTTCCAATAGTATAGCCACGTCCGAGTCAATGTTCTCCTTGGAAGTGGAAGTTCTTCTTTTCGACTTCGTTGTTGGGCCTATGCAACGGTCTACGTTTTGGACTTCAGAACGTTGTGAATCTAGACCAGATAGCAGACTATGTAAAAAACTGGATTCATCAGTTTCAGAATGTCCAACGTTATCCAGCATGGTTGGACGCGACAAGAATTTCGCGCTACTAACCACTCAACGTGAACGCGTTGTTTATCCTTGCTTGGTGCATCATAAACGCGACTAGACTACTAATCACGTGATGTTTGTACCATAGGCCTGATAATCTTGTCAGCAAATTTATTAACGCGGGGATATGTTGCCTTTGCCTCCGAGGTTTGGGCTTTGCTTTTCGACCTTACCTTTCTGGCATCTAGCTTTGACCCGCTCTAAGGGACCTTAATCTCCGCCCCGCAGCCAATGTAAGTGTCATGTATCATTTGCATCAGCACTCTCCACAGAACAAGAACTAGGCCACGTGTGGACGCTCTGGACATTAAATCCACGAGCAGTCCCTGAGCGGTGGGGGACCTGTTCGCGCCACTGCCTCAGGACTCGGGCTATCCACCCATCGTGGACATGTCGTGCATTGATCCCGCGATAGTATACAGACTCGCTGCTAGGTACTCACCGACATGAGCAGTGCCTAATCAGGCCACCGTAACTGCCCTAGCAAGATGGTACTTCACTGCTTAACGACCCTGTGGCCTTGTGGCAAGGGGTGCGAAATATATAGTGTACAAAACCGCCTAGATGAACAGCCAGCAAACGTCCGGGCGCTCTATTTCTGTCACCCGAATAGTAAATTCCGCACCCCTGCTTGTGGGAGGTTGAAATGAGGTACCCGGGTGAGTGCAACTCGATGTATAGACACAGCATTATGGAGTTATTCCGTTCCGGCGCGCAGATATCATGGTACACATTGATCACCAAGCTTAGGCTTCTCGCACTCACGCATCTATGTAGCTCCATAGCGGCCGTGGAGTACGGAGGGGCCGTGGAGCCCAGCGAACTGATGGAAACACACAAATCGCTCTACCATCCAGTCTCCACACTTCTGCTGGAGAAAGATTTACCAAAATGGGGGAGTTATTTCCATATTGATACGCACCCCTGTGTTGCGTACACACCGGACATAGAACAATGAAACCCGTGTCTGCCGTAGCACGGCGGACGCAATGAGGCTCATTGGCCAATCCTGCAGCCATCTAATTATATCAATCGGTGGTCACCGGGCTCCGGCAAGAAAGTGTCGCGACTGCCGGTTTGCCATCTCATGGTAGAAGGCACTTGGTGATGTGCCACATCTGATGCATAAATGTCGGATGTCCCACCTTTGGACATACAACAAGTTTCTGAAGTCAATTGCAGTACGTGACACTGCCAGACCCAAGTACGCATTGCCTCCTCTTAAGCGACTGTTACATCTCGGCGGAGGTATCAAAGCAATATTGTCACGGGCTATCAGAACCTCCAATTGTTATCCCGCAAACGACAAGAATAAGATTCCCTGCTCAAACCCACGCCAGTGACGGGACCTTGCAGTGAACACAGCCCACAACAATCTCTCTGACGGACATGAGCACACACATCACGAGTCTTTGAATTGCAGCCGAGCAGGGATAACGCAGTTCATGGATAATGGCGCGCCTATCTATTGTACTCCTTAGCGGAATGGTCATACGAAATGGGCCTATGGGGCTGCGCCCACCACGAAGTCCAGCCCGCATACCTGTCACCCATACCCAGTGCCGCTACAACGTGGGAAACCTTCAAGCTAAGAACCCAACCTTCGATGACAGCGTCACAAGAGTACACAAATGTGCACTTGCCAGGACCCGATCAAGGTGGCATCGAACCAAATAAGTACATACGGTGTGAGAACTTTGTCGACTTCAACCTGGAGAGATAGGCATACCCGAAAAGCGTCGCGTCCGCGGCAGATTTTATATCAGATCGATCGATCACCATGATCATATGCCTTGAACAGCTTCCTTAAGGAATTTGTGGTCTCCAGTTATCTGTCACGGAAACGTATTCCTGTGCAATATATGCACCAGTGTCATGCCGACACAGACTCAACTGCCTGTCTCCGCAATACTGGTATGTACGCATAACTTACGACTTTCTGGGCTATTTCATGGCTCCTCCCGCATTACACGCTATCGTGTGTTCATGTACAATATGATATTACATGTAAGTACATTAACGTATGTTCTACGTACATGGAAAAGGGGATCAATACATCTAATCCCACGTAAACCCCTTCAACTGCATCACTGAATAGTTACGCCACACCACCTTGAAAGTGCAATCGGAAAGGTTACACCACCTGCTATGTTATTTCCGAACTCGATGGGGATGTTCTTTACGCCAGCTTGCCAGCTTACCGTGGATCACGCGCCCTGTGTGATATTGGACCCGGTCGTCTGGACTTTGCTGCGGTTGGCCATGCTTCATTGAGCTTCAAGTTCCGACGCCAAGCGACACGAACAGGAGACCGCGTATTGTGCATCATCATCTAGGCACCTCCATCTATACAAACGTTCGTTCCACCACTTGATCAACAACCTAGTAGTAGCACTTAGCCATGATAAGAAACTAGTTGATTCTGCAAAGTCCGCCGAGCCTGCTTCCGAAGGATTGGCGATGATGGGATCCTATAGCGTTACACTACAAAAATTATTTGAGCGAAGTTACGAATAACTTCCCTTTTTGTGCAAATGTAATGCTAGAGGATCCTTCTCAGAGCTGGTGGTCACAACGGCTTCTACCAATCCGTCAAGGAACGATCGATAGGACGAAGTATACTACACTTAGTGGAGTCTCATTTGTCAAACATTCCGAGAAAATCTCACGACACTAGTGGTCGCGCTACGGCATATATGGCACTCGCTGAAAGTACACCAGGTATGTAAGTACTTCGTATCGCGGCGGCCTACTATCGCTTAGCCAATCAAAGGTGATGTTGATAATCTAGAAGATTATCTCATTGCACGACCCATCGAAGACACAGGTAAAAGCATCATATAGTATATGACTAAATGGGTATATTCCAGTTCTCAGTGGACAGGTGAAGGGCAGGTTACAGAATAATACGCTGTGATGATGGGGTGTACACGGATCATGTAGAGATCAAGAGGGCCGTAACGTGTCGAAAATATAGATATGCTCATGGAACCCCAGCCACTACGCCAATGAATGTAAAAGAACACTAGTCGCTACATTATGTATGCAGTGCACACGAATAGAATAAACGATGCTCCGTGCAGTCCGTTCAGGATGAACTGACGGGGTCAACGACTGCGACGTCCATAGACATATAGTCAGAGTCCTTGGCCTAGAAGGATAACGACTACATCTCCACGTCGCATATTTTGACACATTGGAATACTGCTTGACTTCTTACATGGGATACTACGAAACTAGAATCAGCATGCATACACTGGTATCATGCAAAGGATGGCGCTCACATAGGAACTTGGATAATGAGACGAAGGGGCCTGGGCCGCTGACCCACTCGAGCCGGTCACACTACTTGCACTTGTTCCGAGATTCGTGCTCGAACTTCCACCACCACTCGCACTCGAACCCTGTACGGGCGAGTCGACTTCGTCGAACCTGAGGAAGTCTTCTGCACGGAAGGGCATGGATGGGTCACTCGTGACCGTATCAGTCATAGATATGGTGGAATATGATGAAGGGGACATATGGTAGGCGGATGAAGGTGATGAAGTAGAGGTTGTCATGGGCGAATAGGTGCCATACCCTGTATGTCCTCCCTGCCCATGGCCCTGCGAGCGTGTAGCCCCATATCCTTGCATATACTGGTTAGGATTAGGGTATCCCGCGTGCGTCTGCGAGTACGTGTCGTATCGCGAAGACGAGGATCCCGGTACGGCGGAAGATGATGTGCTAATAGGCTGCCCATTGTTTATATTGCCTAAGCCATGCTGAAGGGCTACCGTCGAAGAGGGTGTTGTCGAGGACGAGGCTGAGAGTGGGTAAGACATGGCATTCGGGGAATATCCTGGTCCAGACACCGCTTGCGGTGTCGAATATGTGGGGTAACCCCCGCCAGCACTGACGTTGGTCGCATACCGGAAGTGATATATCGCAGAGAAGATCTTAGCTGGGCGCGATCGTGATGTTTGTGACCCAGGTGCGCTACCGTCAAGCGTGCGGTATACGTCTTGGATGATTGTGTATAATGTCGGGTCTGCCCAAAGAAAACATAGCAAAGAAAAGTAAGGTACAGCCATCCACGTGGTGTGACGTGGGAATAAACCAAAGAAGAAAAAGTAAGCCGGTTAGTATGGATGGAAGGGAAAGACCCAGAGGGAGCTGACCTGGGGATCTACAAAGGATATCCCAATACCTGGGGACAAGTGCTGTATTATACAGCGCTGGTCCGCCATGCCTGGAAGGCATTGACGCAGGCGGTGATGAGGTGGAGGTAGACGTAAAATATGGCCCCACATATTCCAGTTGCGTAGTTTCCGAATGCACAGGTGCGCCATCCAGTACGACAATATAGCGTGACTTGCCAGTAACAGGGTTTGGGGAGACAAAGGTAACGAATGGGTCGATGTCGCGCATACAACGCGCCGAGCCAGAGGCATATTGAGTGTTCACGCCCACGATGGCGGCGGCAGAGGATGTGGTAGAAGAAGAAGTGGAAGAAGACGGAGGCCAGCGGGAACGTGAATAGTCGGGGAGTATGTCGATGTATACGGGCGTGCGTGCATCCGCAGCTTGAGAGTGTTCAGACGCTGATGGTGAGTGTGACATAATCGGACTCGTATAGTCGTAGTTGTCTTCTAAGGAAGCTACTGAAATAAGAGAAAGACTTTCGGAGGATGGTGAAGAAGAGGAGCAGGAGTCGGAGGCAGAAATGTCGGTTGATATAGAGAAAGGGAACGGGTCACCGGCAAAGAGTGGAGACGACGGTTGGCAAATAGAATCCTGCGCGTTGTTGGAACATATGTGGTCAGCGGCAGATTGTGGCCGGGAGGGTGCATGATAACAACGCGTGAGGGAATCGATCACTAGTATGACAAATATAAACATGTAAACAACGTTTCATGAAAAGAGCATGGACATTAGACGCGCTCAAACACAGCGCAGCAATGAATACGTCGTGACGAAGGGGGCATGGGGGGCGATAGTAAGCGTTTAAGTACCTACATTCGCGGCCCTCTGCGGTGTCTCTGAGTTGTTGAAGACGACTTCCTACCTGTTTGGCCGACCTATACTTGCCAGTTGCGCGGTAAATGTAGTCGGAGATGAAGCGATTACGCATCGGGAATCGGCCGAGGATTCGTGTTTCCCTTGAGTCCTCGGGAACATATTCTTGGAGAGCTGAGTGAGAAAATAAATGAGCAACATGCTAGAGAAAACTCGGCACAGGGTGATCGGAGAACAATGTGTTGTTGCGCACCTTTCAGCATGGTTGCCTCGAGAAACGGAGGCCATACGGCCTCGGCCTGACCCTTGAGTGTCTTCCATGATTTGCGTGTCTTCAAAATGATATGCAATATGTCCTCGGTACTTTTGGGAGTAGAGTGATATGAATCTTGGGTTGATATGAGAGTGTGGCGAAGGTTACAGTGGACATTCTGCGAACCAGGGTCATGTGCTGCGGGTCGGATAGGGTGGCCAGTGGGGAACGTCATTGACACGGCAGGAAAGGGGGATAGGCGATCGGTGACCTTACAAGAAAGCAGGAAATGAAAGCGGATCTATATACCGCCCCATGTATATTGGCACCCCCGCCCCGAGACTCGTACTGGAGAGGGGTGAATAGAAATATAACGATATAATAAAATTATCTTAACAGCGGGCATGTGAACGACGGAGGAGCTAGAACCAATGCAGTGCAGTCCTCTCTCCACCCACGTAGCAGGACAAACGTTCGCGGTTGCTGCATTAATGGTTTCGAACAATGCGAATAAGGTACATCCCATGTTCGCCCGCGGCACACGGCACGATGGCGGTGCCGCGCCTGTTCTGTCATCCACTGCTTGCCAGTTCCAGTGTTCCACAGAAAGTGTCCAGTAATCTCCCGGGAATAAGGTACCCTAGCTTGGCCAAAAGTGAGCAGCAAACGGGGTTAAAGAAAAAAAAAAAGTACGATGCATACAATATATTGCTGCATGCTGGATGCAGGAGGCATCGAGTACCAGGCATGGTTCTGATGATCCACACAGCTGGACGAGCGGTTGAATGGAGAAATCTGAGATCTTCCGGCGATGTGAATGCCCCGAGTACGGGAAATGCCTTTCATTTTACTTCCTTTGATCGAAAAAGGCACCTTCCCAAAATATCACATACATAAGCATCCTCCTCCACACAGTCACGCACCACCTTGGACCGAGCCAAATCAACCATCAATTCCTATTTTTCTATGCTGCTATGTAAGTGTTAGAGGTGGGGAAATGAGAATAGATATGGTATTTTCACTATTAGGCACCAGGTCCCGCCCAAATTGTCGGGCTTAAACATGTTCTATTTCCGTCAGGTGCTCTCCGGGCTGAGGACCTCACCCGTACCCGAATATGCAATCAAACGTCACAAGTATATCCCCCGGGGGACATTCTCGAAACCATTTGTATACGCGTCTATAGTTATTCACATAACCAGTGTCCGGCTCCCCTTGATCTCCATAGCCGAAGGAATTCTCAGTGCCACACATTTGACATTTTCTGCCCTCCCCAACTCTATCCTTTGCGGTTGCACCCATCTTGCGCTTCTTGTGCGCCCTTGGATTGTTGACCCCAATGCTTTCATACATAACAGGCACTCCATCTTGCACCAGTAGGAACTAGGGAGACGGCCTATCACAATGCACGTAATTGTTATTGATTCCATGACTACTCTCTGCCCAACGAAATGCCCTTTTGAGAGCTTCGACGGCCCCTGTGACACTTCCATCGACATAACGCGTAAACATATTGTGACCCTCGAGTATAAATGTATGCTATGGTCTACTCCAGTCTGACCAGGGCAAACAGTGCACGAGTTGAGCCAGGGCCCTCGTACTATATCCTGAGTTGCACGCATGCGCTGTAACAGAGACAATTCAGACAGATTAATGGTTACCTCCCCAGTTACATTAGACATTGTAACAGCTCGGATATTGGAGCCGGCGGCACTCGGTGCAGCTGAACTGAATCATGATGCTCCATTAGCACTTTGGTGAGCGGCAAGAAGGCCGTGCGGTAGCTAACATTAGGGCCAAGTTCGATGAATTTGTACCGATGCATCTGATCACCCATGAAGCACGTCCATCTGGAGAACTGCAGCCTTCAGAGGTCTTTTTTCGCATCATGCGCATCATAATTCTACGAGTCTGACCTATTTCCTCAATCTCTGATGACTCCAAGTTATCCCTTTTAGGTTCTGCTGAACGTCCGTCATCCAGTAAAGAACACCTGACCCTCGGCGTTGGTAAAATTCAATCATATAATCGAGGATACAGTAAATAACACGTGTCGAAGCCCCATATGCAATTACGCGGTTATTATCCAACATTACCCAACTACTTATGAAACGTTTGGGATTTATTGTTCATCTGTCGATGTTGCGCGTTGCGCTGGACGACTAATTGATCGCTTGGAAATGAGGAGCCAGCGCCACAACTGGTCGGTTGGAGAGTGGGTGTGCAAGCTCCATTGGGGCATTGGCAACCAAGATGAACTCATCTTGTCGTCACCCTTAGGACATCGACCCTATCATTCTTGACGCAGCGCCCCTATTGCTCTCGATTGGTGCATCGTTCAAAACGCCGTCTAATGATCGTGATCCAACGACAGAAGCACGGACTGGTGTGTTAAATATCTTAGCCTTGCTGCTACTTATGCCAAAACAGTCATACCATTTTGGCTTGGATGTGTGCTAATCAAGTATCAAGCACTTGTAGCAATACTTAGACAAAAGTCTATGGCAATACTGTCATGTGGCAAAGAAGTTCGCATGTCCACATACACGACTGCATGCCGAGAAGGAAGTCAGTACCTCATTTCATCCTAGCCTTGCGTCTGGGTGTCTTCTTGGATGTCAAGGGCAGGGTCCACCGTTCCAGCACATTGCATACATGAGAAAAAGAAGTCGAAGTATCCGACCAGGGCGGAAGTTGGTTGAGATGTTCTTCATGATGTGCATCGATTTCTTTGGAGAACGCCTAATTCCTCTTGCTTATCGGGATCTGAGCGAATCCAACACCCAGACAAGCCCTGCTAGCCAATATACGTGGGAAGATGGAACGGTTGTGGGTGTCAGCCGGTGTTTCCGGAACGCGGGAATTATTTCTATTGGAGGGCAATGACCATCACTGCGAACTCCGGTGCCAATCGAACGTGGAGCAGGTAGGGGGACATGTAATAGAGCCACGTACCTTCAGTTTCAGAACGACTACGCGACCGTAACATTTGTCCCGTTGGAGCTTTGTGCGTGGCCGTGTTCGGTTCCGTAAGCGCCCTTGGCCCCGAGCAAGCGTGCCCAAGTCCCTTGTGTAGTACAAGGTTGATTATGAATATAGCGCCGTACGGTCTTCCTCTTCGTAGGATTGATCAATTCGCGAATTCTTGTTCTTTCATTGCCCTTTTTACGATATCCGAGGCTCTGCGCGGAACGCCCCACGCAGTACCTGCACCTGGTACGTTAATAACGGACGCGAAAGAAGAAGTTGGCTTGCCTTTTGGTTATATGTGGGCTTTATGGCTTGATATGGTTTCATAATAGGACCGGACTCGGCTCGCAATGGGAAACAATACCGGTAGGACTGATGATGTGGCGATATCTGGTCAACCAATACAACGAAAATGTCCAATTATTCTGGGTCTGAAAGTCAACAGGTTAGTCTGATCCTCATCCAAGGCGGCGATACTAGGATGCTCCCCTAGATTGGTGTCTACTGATTGCTTTTCGAATTGGATGCTGGCGCTAGTGTCGAAGGGGGTGTCACTTTGCTTCAGTACGACTCCGGCAGGCTATAATAGGATCATGACTCTTTTTTTTCGAGTGCCAAATTTAGATTGAATATACCCTCTGTAATTTGATGCAATGAAGGACCACCATTTAGGGGTGTGGACAACAATGTTGGTAACTTGGGCCAACATTCGTATTTTTTGGGTCTACAACACTTATTAGCCAGGTGGATGACTCCTCGTTGCATCTGCCCCCCCGTGATATCAAGGTAAATAACGTGCGCACAGCCGACCAGTCTAGTGGCTCTGTCGGTTGATGCCACAAAGGGCTCGAAACAAATGCCGTGATCCTCCGGAATTTTTCATCGCCGGTCTCTAACTCAATTCTAGTGTCCGTACAGCGTGACATTTGAAGAACCTAGAGTATCTGCAAAGTTAGTTCAGACATTTCTCCACGTCGACTTACAAGCGTGATGAGTTGAACAGAGGGTTGAAATACGTTGCTCAATTTTCACTGTTTAGCTGGTCCATGCAGAGCCCCCTGACGTCTAGCTCTGCTGATAGACGAGCATTCACTCTATCGTTCTATCCCGAGATGGCCTTACCTTTGTGATAGTTGATAGCATGCATGTTGCTAATTGGTGTGAAGCGCCAACCCAGTTCAATTATTCCCTCTATAACATTGAACTTAATCCAGCAGCGGATATACCGGGCCACAAACCCAACGCCGCGAAGGTCCGTAAAGAGGATGAGCCAAGGGCCTACTGGAGACAAACAATTTGAGTAGAAGTTGGTTCATCGCAGACACATCGCACCTCACCAAGCACAGCATTTTTATGCGGATACGGAGTGGAAATTTGACAGAACGCATAGATCGTTGCCATGATATTACCACGTTTCTCTCCATGTTTTGCGGTGATATGATAAGTATTCTCGTGGATCATCAATGGATCAACTTCTCTCGGAGCCGTGTCACGAGCCTTATCAGCTAAGGGTAGAGGTACTTATATTGTCATGCTTAGAGCACCAGGTAAGGAATGTTGGCTTACGATGCCTAATTTCGACGGAAGGCCACATTGATACGACATGCCAAAGGGGCGGCTGTGTTGCACTTCTTAGTTTTGAGATTGCCTTCATGAAAACCGGACGGAATGTATGAAGTATGTAGTGCCTTCCACAAGACAATCTACCCGCCTGAGCTGTCTTAGTACGTATTACATAACTGCCAGTGCACGTACCGTTGTCGACGCTTTCGATGCTGGTTTTAAGTTGCGTCAGTTTCACGTGGGAGCTCGAACCACGCAGCGAACTAATACAAATAGGGTCTGTGTGGGCTTGTCACATGTACGTCGCCCTCTGCAGGTGCTGCTGCACCACCATCCACACGGCGGCATTGGGTGTCCTATCCTTCGTCTCCTTCGTCTCCGACAACCGCATCTTGGACGATGGCAGCGTCGCGGCCAGAGAGCGCTGCTGATCCCTTCAGCACAGCCCCCAATACGCCCTTGGCTGGGTTGGACGGCCTCCCATCATCCGAACAAGTGTTTACCGCTGCTAGACCCACTTCGTATATTGCATCAGAGGTGGGAGGGGGTTCAGTAATTAACGAAGGTCCATCCGAAGCCGACAATGTCAACGACACCACTCTGGGCCCCATTGCGGCGGATACTCCCCGGAGCTCCGTGGCTGGCCAAACAGAACCGAATGCCCAGTTTCCTTCTCCTGACCCAACAAATACGTCCCTCCCTGAGGCCAACGAGGTGCTCCTGCCTCCCAGGGCATCCTTCCTCGCACAGGCACAAACACCAGAGACTGTTAGTTCACCAAGGGGGTCAGTTGCTTACCAACAGTCCACCGAGGGGCTCAACGCTGCGACTTCGTTGCAAAAGGATGAGGGAACGTCTGCACTTCAACCAGGGGCAGCCGAAAAGCCTGAAGGTGGTCTGGGATTCGCAGAAGAAGCACCAGCAGAGACATCTTCCCCTGAGTCAGGGTCATCTGATGTACCCCAAAAACGTGGACCATTTTTCCGACGTCGGTTCGTCTTGGCACTGCTTTTACTAGCTCTTGTAGTGGTCATACTGGCAGTCGTGCTTCCGGTCTACTTTGTTGTTATTCATCCACATCAACTGACAAGTTCGGGTAATTCGACTGGCGGATCTGGCTCTGGTTCAGGATCGGGGCAGATTCCCACCACGGGGTCACCAGATGGCTCTACAACGGGGGGGAACGGGTCCACCGTCGTCACAGTTGATGGTTCAACGTTCACGTACATCAATCCATTTGGAGGGTATTGTAAGTCTTTGATATTTCTGGTTTCGAGTTCCCCTTTCCACACTGCCCTCGTCCCCACTTCGTCGGCCTTTTCGCACATGTAATCGTTTCTACCATTCGTGGTGCCTGGTTCCATCCCTGCATCTATTCTGTATGGGTCGCACTGGCTTTGATCCACCATACGCTTCTCCTATCGGGAGGAATACAAGTACCTATATAAAACAGCCGTTCCTTCGTGGCATGTGGATCCAGGGGAGAATCCAGGCTGCAGGGTATTTCTATCGGGAAAATTTCGGCTTTTTAAGTGTCCACTAGTCTAGCCGAGACATCAGTTGCCATCCCGGTAATTTCGTTGCTATTGGTTCGGCTCTATTGCATACTGGCTTCGTTCAGCGCGGAATGCTATCGGGGTGCTTATCATTCCGTTTTTACTCCTGTCGGAGAACTACCCTGCCGATATCTTAAGTGTCTCGCATGATTCACGTCAATTTGAGAGTGCAGAATCAATTCCTACTGGAATTGAACTTGACGCGCCTAATGCCGTTGCCTTCGACCATGCAGGAATTTTCAAACTCTTTTCTTCTCCATTTTTAAGCAAAAAAGTCAAGATTTTAGTTTGACATCTTGCATTTGATGGCCATGTCCAATGTAGAGGTGATGGACAATGATATTGACGTTGGTCCCGTCCTCAGGGGTAGCTGATCCGAATGATCCATTCAACAATGATGCCCGCCCAAACTCGTGGACACCGCCCCTAAACACGTCGTGGACATGGGGAAAGGACAAGGTATACGGGTAAGTTCCACCCGTTGTACGTTTTGTACGTAACAGGGCTTACTCTGGTTATTGAATGGTCTCGTATCCAATGATACACTACGGTGATTGGGCATGATATCCACCCTGAATGACGTTGACCTCGTACTGGCAATGAACTGGAACATATCCCTTCTACTCGGCAATAGAGTCAATCTTGGGGGTTTATTTGTGCTGGAACCTTTTATCGTGCCAGCCCTATTCCAAAAGTATCCCGGTTCAGTGGATGAATGGACCTTAAGCCAGCTCATGGCGGCCGACACCGCGAACGGTGGACTCAATCAGCTAGAGGATCATTATAACACCTTCATTGTATGTCGTACTATTTTCCTCGTTCGCTTAGTTTCCCTGACCATTAACACTATCAACACCATTTTCTTGCAGACGGAACAAGACATCGCAGAAATAGCAGGTGCTGGACTCAACTGGATAAGGTTGCCAATACCATTTTGGGCGATCGAGAAATGGGATTTTGAACCTTTCCTGGAGAAGGTCTGCTGGCCGTACGTATCCGAAAATCGCGGCATGCCTGTCGTTTTCTTTTTCGTTGTGCTTCGAATTACAGCTGACCTGCATGACTACCTTTGTTTTAGGTATATCCTTCGGGTCTTTCAGTGGGCAAGAAAATACGGCCTAAGGGTCAATCTCGATTTGCACACTATCCCTGGTTCTCAGAATGGTACGTTCAAAGTGCAATGTTTTGTATTTGCAATCTTATTTTATCTTCGTGTACCAACTGTTCTCTGACGACATACCATCATAGGTTATAATCACTCTGGGAAGTTGGGTACGGTCAACTTCCTGAATGGCGTAATGGGCGTGGCCAACGCCGAGCGTGCACTGAATTACATCCGGATCATCACCGAGTTTATATCCCAACCGGAATGGCAGCCAGTTGTCCCTGTTTTTAGCATCATCAACGAAGCCCTAGTTGGCACGATTGGACAAGATCAGATCACATCTTTGTGAGTGTTTTCTCTGATTTCTTTTTATTACACCTGTTCATGTCATTTTGGGTGGACGTCTTGCGTCGACGTTATCTCTCCGACACTCTTTCCTATTGCCCCTCAAACAGCTACCTCCGCGCACATGACATGATTCGCAACATTACAGGGTACGGCGAAGGGCACGGGCCGTACATCGGGATTCACGACGGCTTCCTTGGGCTTGAAAATTGGGCAGACTTCTTACAGGGATCCGACCGCATCATGTTAGACACTCATCCGTACTTTGCATTTGATGGACAGACAACCTACGCGCCGATTGCAACTGGTCTCGGATTACAAGCCGGCGGCATATGGCCACAGACGACATGTAACGCATGGGCTCCAGGTATAAATCAAAGGTAGGATACTTTAGTTGCATGGTCGATATGTGAGGTGGACTAATGACTGTGGTAAATTCTTTCTTGTCTGGTTGTGATCATTCACTAGCCAAACGGCTTTCGGGGTGACCATTGCGGGGGAGTTTAGCACCGCGTACAATCCATGCGGTTTGTATGTTCTTGGTGTGGGCAATACGGAGAGCTATGGAGATTCTTGTGCTCTATTCCTGGATTCGTCCCAGTGGAATGATACTTTGAAGGCCGGACTTATGGAATTCACACTGGCGAGCATGGATTCACTGCAAGACTGGTTCTTCTGGACCTGGAAAGTAAGTCCCTTTGTGAACTGTCACGGAAGTCATACTAAAACGCGGTTTATCAGATTGGCAACTCGTCGACTACCAATACTGTTGAGGCTCCCCTCTGGTCATATCAGTTGGGCCTGCAACAAGGGTGGATCGCCAAGGATCCACGCACGGCGACGGGCACATGTGCTGCCCTCGATGTCCCAGAATCCCCTTTTGATGGCACGTATCTCTCTTGGCAGACAGGTGGTGCAGGAGCTGGCACCATTGTCCCTTCTTCAGTCTCGTCATACAGCCAATACCCTCCAACGTCGATAAGTGGTCTCACGGCGGGAGCCAACCAGGCCCATTTGCCAACTTACACTCCTACGGGCAGCCCGGTACCAACACTTCCCCCTCCGACCTTCTCGCCTCAGCCACCTTCAAGCGTGACCATCGGAAACGGATGGTACGACAGTAATGACCAGGCTTTGTCGCCCACCGAGGTTGCAGGGTGCAGTTATCCAGATGCATGGGACGCAGTATCGTCTCCAGTGCCCGCTGCAGCGTGTCCATCAACAGCGACGGCAACTGGGGGAGGAGCTGGCATTATCGTGACTCCTGCTGCTAGGTGAAGGATGTCACTATACCCTCGATGAAGCGCTTGGTTAGTCAGAGTACAATTTCGTATTATCTATGGAAGATTGCCAGAGGGATAGGATCAGTTTATCTACCCCAGCTATTGGAACTGATGGGTTCTATGTATTCCGCTTAATCTCTCTTCTTTATCTCCCTTGCGATATTAATGTGTTGTTGTCTAACGCTCTATCGGATTATGGACATGGTGATGGATCTCCCGACTTTTTGATCAGACTTTTTCTTGGTTCCTTGTAGATTTTGTTTTTAGCGGCGTTGCGACCTGTTGTCCATTTATGTCACGGAGAGTAGTTAGTTGCTTACTAGGCGGATGAAAATGGAACATTGGGGATGGTGGTACCAGGCTAAATGCGCACAGACTTAACCTAGAAGGAAGGCAAGATTCCTTTCGAACCAGTAAGACTTATTGCGCTTTGAAACCGCTAACTAGTAGAACTAGATGGTATAATCCTAAGAGAGGGATAAGTGCATCGGACGGTGACCGTTACAATGGACAGTATTAACAGTAATTCGGTGATTTCGTGAAGTACATGCTAAGAGCGTGCGGAAGCAGCAGTCTGTTCGAAACTGGGACAACTAGATATGGAAACGGAGGGGGGGAATCGAAAACAAATATTTGAAGTCGTAAGTAAGGTATTTCTGATGACAGGACAAAATAATTGGTATCAAGCCGCATCACGGCAACCCCAGCAAGTAGATACCACTTCGGTCACGTATGAGCACCCACAGCACCCCTAATCGCTCAAGGGACAATCCACACCAAACAACCACAGAACAACTCTATCAGTCATTTTACTGCCGCAGAGCGCTTGCAAGGAGTATTGCTCAAACCTTCAGACTACTTGAGGCACAGACCGTAAGACATATGGCCGTTTCATATAATGTCGAACTGGACATGCCTTCTTAGGCGAGCACTACGCCGAGTCTGTCCCCACTGAGGATGCGTCCTGGCCATGCGGCATAAATATCCAAAGCGTCCTCATCGAATGCCCCCTATTCACCGACGCCCGCAAATACCTCCGGGAGCTTTCAAATAGACACCGTCGTAGATTTCCTCACAAACTCCACCGCGTCCCAAAAGTATGATCCCAACAGCCTGGGGTCCCCAATCCAGCAGGACGACTAATTAGGTTCTCGTCATTTTTATCATGCCTTTCGTTTAGTATATTCTCTATATGATCATAACCAAACAGTCGCCGACAGACATTATAGCAACTACACGAATATCCCATTTAAACCAACCCGTTCGAATCTTACATGAAAGGAAACTACGAAAACTATTCGGATAGTCAGAAGCCTACATACCACTACTATAAGCAACCCCAGCCAAAAAGGCAACTTAGCTAGCTACATACAGTTTGTTTGTTGCGGTATGTAAGTAAAGGCCCCCTCTTTGCGTCGTGGTGTGTTCGTCGGTTTCGTGGAAAGGTTGACCGAGAATGAAGGGATGCCGACCTCGAAAATGGCCTATGGAAAGCGCGTTTCTCGTTTTGAGGCATCTGAATTAAGTAAGAACGTGCACAAGCAGCATAGTGGAGAGCTTAGTGGGCAATCTAAGCACACGAGCCATAATGCACTAGTACAACGTCGAGATCTGGACACATAGCCCCACCAGACCTACAAGGCCTATTCAGTCCGAGACAAATATCGATGGTTTCTTCGAAGAATCCGGAACTTGAAATGGGAGAGGCGCCTGGGACGTGGTTAAGTCATCATGCGGTTTGTCACCATAGTATACTACTTTACTGATCAATGTTTTTTACTCACCGCCACCACCTTGTATAGGTTGTATACGTATGTCATGACGAAGTGTCGAAAGGTGTCCTTTCCGTCAAGCCATAGCATTCAGCTACAGGCATCGCACAGGCTGACATTCAAACCTGGATAGCCATTACCGATAGTGTTGCATCACTACAACCTTTCAATGGATCATCATTTAGTTGAGCATGACTGCATCACACGGGTCGTGGGCATAATGCAAGGCGCATGACACAAATGGAGATGATGACGAAGATTGTGGAGATAACAAGTGGCCATGTCAATCAGCGTGCCAAGGAATCGAGCAGGAATGCGACATGACCGTGTCAACACCGTACAGGAAAGGTCTGGAATAACGAAAATTGATTCTGGTGAAGGAGACAAGACATCCACAC